>OVBE01001765.1:0-34395 GCA_900406425.1 Iberis pinnata | reverse complement strand
TGATGATGAAACAGTGTAAATCATGTTAGTACAAAGGTTAAGCTTAAAGCTTTTAATTCCATAACTTTTTGAGATGAGTATTACAGGGTACTTTTGCAAAAGTTATTGGCAGATCACCTAAAAGAGTGTGAATAAGGCTGGTTCTAGGAGGGAGAAGGAAATGCNGAGGGAGAAGGAAAGGCTATCTCTCCAAGTCACTCATGATACCAGGTTTTTTCAGGGCCAAAATGAACACAATAGAGAACTTAGTCTCTGTGAGAAAATGAAACTGTGTTATACATATTGTCTAGGTTTACACCAAAGCCCGGGGGGTTCAAGACATCGCGTTCACTCCCTGGCTGAGTAAATCCGACATGTATTAACTATGACTGGTTCAAGGCGTATGCTACCAACTCAGATGCAGTGATTTTTAGCAATACTCTCGAAAAGTCCGGCTGTCTAGCTTCATAGGGAATCTAGTCAGTCTATTCTTTCGAGTATCTAGAGTCTTCATATGTTTTAGGATTATTTCTATTCATGTGGGGGATTGTTGGAACTCATTTTGACAAATTGGTTTTTGTCAAAATTGAAGTAAATTTAAATGAGAAATTAGACAACTAAGTAAGCTGAACTAGTTGGAAAGACAACCTAGCTCAGCTAGGTGAGTATCTAAGTGAGCTAAACTAGCTGGAAAGACTAGCTAACTCAGCTAGGTGAGTAAAAAGATAGCTCAACCAAGCTCAATGAGCTGAATGAGTACTAACCTAGCTGGGTGGACTGGTCAGCTAACACTCAAGCTTAGTGAACTAGAGTGAAGTAGCTTACAGGTGAAAGGTCACCAAGAGAACAGTTGCAACCGTTCGAATGGGCACCAATTGTAAAGGTGCAATGAAGGGGTGTGTCTTTTCACCAAAGGTCACATCCTTTCATGTGAAAAGGTGTCTTTTCACTAAACATCACATCTTTTCATGTGAAAAGGTGTCTTGACCAAGGGTCACATCCTTTCACAAGACACATTTTCATCTCCTATAAATAGGGACCTCCACCTTTCATTTTTCTCATCCTTTTCTCAATCAATTATTAGAAAACAATTGGTTTTCAATATTGAATAAAGAGAACAAAATAAATACAAATAAAAGTCTTCAAAAGTTATCTTCGAAATTCGTTCCAATAATACCCCGTTTCCAAAGTCTCGGGAGTATTCATATAGACTAAGGTCGATAGGCTTTATTAAGGGTAATGCTTAATAAAGATATTGAACGGTTGTATCATGGGATTCTTAAATTGCGGTAAACCATCTTACTACTGGCAATTTTTAGAATTAAGGAAAGAGTTTCGACTCGACTCCGTTCGGTTTAAGATTGTTAAATGTTTTAAACATGGTTTATAACTAAATCTGGATTTTACGGTCCCTACAAGTATTGCACATTATGATAGTTGAGGCTGATCAAATATTGTACATCATGGCGCAATGCCATAGTCTTTGCCATTAGGCTTGATTCCACATTTGGAATTGAACCTTGGTGACAAGGCGGCCAGTGTTATCATAAAGTATCCAACCTAGGCATATAACTGTTCCATTCGGTATCCACGATGCATGTGATTTACATATGTATGAATAAGTGGCAGCTATATGGCTATAAGAGAAATTGGAGTTTCTCGTCGAAGGTATTGATGGTGTTGGGTGTATTGTGAGAAAATCGGCCCACTGGAGATGGTAATTGAGGACGTGGTTGATTACCTCGGGTATGAACCATTTTTTGTCCTGGAATAGGAGGGAATTCCTGCTTTTCCATATAGACCAGACAATAAAAGGAATAAGAGGAGGTGAGTCTTGGTGTTGGTTTGTTGTCAGAAATGAGAGAATGCGGTCATGGGTGGTATTTGTGGAGGATGGTAATGGTATGGTTGAAATGGGGGAGAGTTCCCAGATTTCTTTACTTCCTGGACAGTCGAAAAGGAGGTGATTAATTGATTCGTCATTCTCTCCACACCTTGGGAAAAGTGGTGAGGTCAATAGCTTCCATTTTTAGAGATTGACCATAACCGATAGAGCATTATGTAAGATTTTCCACCAGAATTGTTTAAGTTTGTTAGGAACCCGCCATGCCCAAATTATTTTAAACAGTGGAGAGGGGGTAGGTTGTGGTGAAGTGGTTGAGTGCTGAACACGGTAACCGGATTTGACTTCATATAATCTTGTTGTTGTGAAGTCCCATCGCGGGATATCTGAGGAAAATGCGGAAGAACTAAGGCGTGTGATGAGTGGGACATCAGAGGGATGAATGAGGGAATGAAGAAGTGTTGTATTCCAAACTATTGTATGTGGCAAGAAGAGTTGTGACACTGTTAGGGGAGAAGTAGAGGTATGGAGTAGGGGTCGAGGCGCTCTAGGTGGGTTTGTAGGGAGCCATTTATCAATCCACACTTGTATGGTCGTCCCATTACCGACAATCATCCTTAGTCCTTTAGCAAGTAAGGCATTACCTTTCATAATACCCCTCCATGCGAGGTTAGTGCGACGGTTATAAGGCGCTTCAAACAGGAAGTTGTGGGGAAAATATTTAGTTTTATAGATTTTGGAGAGAAATGTGTCTGGATTAGTTAAAATGCCCCAGCTCCGGTTTGCCAGAAGTGAGATGTTGAAATCTTTTAAATCCTGGAATCCTATACCTCCTAGACATTTTGGTTGTGCTATTTTTTCCATGAAATCCAGTTTATCTTGGAACGGTCTTGAGTAAAAGACCACTAGAAACGGCGCATTTGGTTTGTTAGTTGGTGAAGTAGTTTATTGGGCGGGGGGAAACATGACATACAATAGGTTGGGAGGGCAGTAGCAACAACTTTGAGTAGGATCTCCTTTCCAGCTTGAGAGAGAAGTTTATTGTACCAACTTGTAACCTTCTGATGTAGACGGTCATATATGAAACCAAAAGTATGGGTTATGTTCCGTGTGATCTTGGTTGGTAAGCCTAAGTATTTAGTGAGGCCAGTGGTGTTCATGATATTGAGGATGCTTGTTAACGTTTATTTTTGTTGTGGTGAGACTCCTTTTCCAAAAGTAACGGTTGATTTGTGGAAATTTACTTGTTGTCCCGAACTGAAGCCTGACAGAAAACCAATGAGTCATCAACAAAGAAGAGGTGGGAAATAGGTGGACTCCGACTTGAAGCTCGAAAACCATGGAGTAAGCCAAGACTGGTATAGTGATTTAGGAGATTGGAAAGTCCTTCTAAAACAAGCAGGTAGAGGAAGGGTGAAAGTGGGTCTCCCTGCCTTAAGCTTTTAGTTGGGATAATGTTCCCATGGGGGTGCCATTGATTAAGACTGAGTATGAGACCGTAGTGACGCACGTATTAATCCAATGTATCCATTGATGGCTAAATCCCATTTTCATCATAAGTAGTCGCAAATATTCTCAATTGACTTGATCGAAAGCCTTAGCAATATCAAGTTTGCAAGCCAAGAAAGGTTGTTTAAGGATTCTGCAGCCAAGCGAGTGCATTAGTTCGTGAAAGATAAATATGTTATCTGTGATTAGTTGTTCTTTGATAAAAGCTGTCTGATGCTCCGAGATAAGATAGTGCATATATTTTCTGAGTCGATTGGCAAGCACCTTGGAGATAATCTTGTAGGCAACATTTGTCAAATTGATTGGGCGGTAATTCTTGACAAGTTGTGGATGCTCTGTTTTCGGTATTCAACAGAGGTGAGTATGGTTCAAATTGCGGTCAAAAACATCGTCATGAAAGAAGGCACGGACCATTGTAAAGAAATGGTGGTGTATGGTCACCCAATGGTCGTGGTAGAAACCTGCGCTTAATCCATCTGGGCCAAGAGACTTGTCTTCAGAGATTTGGAAAACCGTTGTTGTGATTTCAGAATCAGTAATTGGTTTGGTGAGCTGAACATTCATATTTGAGGTTACCTTAGTGGGTAATGAGTGGAGGTGTGTGTGGGAGTCATCAGAGGGAGTTTCAGAATAAAGGTCTGAAAAATATTGAAGAATGATGTGTTGGATTTGATCCATATCAAAACATTCCTCACCCAGCGGATCGCGGATGAAACTTATGCGGTTGAGATGACGCCGTTGCTTTGTTTTGGCATGAAAATAAGATGTGTTACGGTCACCAGAGCGTAGCGAATGCACTCGACTCTTTGTACGCCAATATTCTTCTTCAAATTTGTATTGAGCAAGTAGGTTAGTTTTGATAGATTTAATGTGTTCCAAGTCCGGGTTAGGGGAGTGGTAGGCCTTTTGTAATAAGGATTTAAGGTGTAAAATTTGGGTATGGGAGTTGAGATGGTGTGTATGTTTCCAATGAGATAGCACATTGCGATTGGTTTGGACAAGGTTAGTAAACCGGGATGGGGAATTCAGAGAAGGTTAAGAGGGATCATACCATGTTCAAGCAACCAGTAATTTGACTTCAAGTAACTGACCCCATCGAGGATCATATTTGAACAGCCGTTGTGACCTAGGGTTAATACCAATAGTAGAGAGTATGAGTGGCTTATGATCAGAGACAAGCCACAGGAGAGGGCGTATCGTAGCATGAGGAAAGATGTTGTGCCAGTGTACATTTACTAAAGCACGGTCAATCATTGTCTTCACAAGATAAGAGTAACGACTACCCATCCAGGTGAAATGATCACCAACCATTTTGACATCTTGGAGACCTAGGGATGAAAGAAAAGTATTGAAACCCTGGAAAGTATGGAGTGGTCGGGGAGGGCCGCCACATTTCTCCTCATTGGATCGAATATCATTAAAGTCGCCTAGGAGTAAACGAGATTAATGGTTGGATGAGTTAGAAGTAAGTCGTGCTGTTAGAGTTTGTCATTGTTTGATGCGCTGGGTGTAAACGGGAGAACCATAAATATAGTGGAGATAAAAGGGTAAATCATAATGTCCGGTTACAAAAGCTGAAAAGAGATTCGCTGAGGGCGTTCCGAAAATGCGTAATAAAACAGAGGAGGTCCAAAAAATAGTCATTCCTCCCTTACATCCCACTAGAGGGATATCATAGAAACTAGCATAACCAAGAGATTTACATAAGAAAGATATGAAAGTGGAAGGTTTTTTGGTTTCCGTGAGAAGCAAGATCTTCGGAGAGTAAGATCGTCATTAATCTTGTAAGTAAATAATTGTCAAGGAACCACCTAAACCTTGACAATTCCAATGCATCGCGATCATGGCGCAGCTGGTGGGTGAGCGGCAGCCACCACACCGAAAGTAGGAGCATTCGGAGAAGACACTTTTGGACGGCTGGTGGGGCTGGATTAAGATAGATCTTCATTTGCTTTACGCTTCCTAGCTTGTTGTGCCACAGCACCACCACTGGATTGTCCAACTTCTCTAATAATCCGAGAATAGATTGAGTCATTAGCATAAGGTAAGGGATCTTGGACGAAATAACTGCAATAATAAGAATCAGCAGTCATTGTAGGATCAAAAACTGGTAGACTAGAGGTGTCAGAAGACGTGTCATTCTCCGGAGAGATGTTGAGTGCTTGAGTGGGTAGATCATGATGGTCTTCAGGAACATGCAGGGGAGGGTCTTCTTCATTTTGATATTCAATGAGTGGAACTTCTGCATGCATTGGTTCTGGTTGGGGTTCCGGAGAGAGATTGCAATGATTGACATCATGTGTTATCATGCTACAACGAGAGAAAATTCGACGCAAACGATCATAGACAAGCCTCAAGACAACATGTTCTATCCCATTGAGCATATTTACGGTCCTAACAAAAGAGAGAGGCGAGTGAACAGGGAGACTTACTTGCGCCCAAACCTCTGTAACCGAGTCTTTGGTAGTTTCCACTAATCGATAACCTTCAAAGTGACCAAAATCCCTGGTGATGTCTTCAACCACTTGTTGGGATCAATATCCATTTGGAAGACCATAGAACTAGATCCAGAAAGGGATTGAGGAGAGGAAGTCAAGATAGAGTTTGTGTGACTAATGATCCTTCACAACCATCCAATCTCGGAAGGACCATGGTCCCCATTCAAGGACATATAGGAGGTGGTGTTTTTCTTGGAAGAAGAACTAGATCGTACCGTCATCGTTTATTTCGCCGGTGACACGATCGTGTAGATGCCAAGCTTTTAGAAGGGTATTATGCATGCCAAGGAGATTCTGTTGCGAGTGGGTTGACTCCACGGACAATCAAGCTAAAGCGATTGTTGCGATCGAAAGTACGTCTAGTATCTGGACGAAGTTGGATCGGACGGAGTTGCGATCCAAGAGAAAATTGTTGCATGTGTCTCCAGAGGTCACCTGTCATGATTGAAGCAGAAAGGTGGAAGAGAGAATGTGGTGCATGTACGGATGTGGAGTGCCATCATAAAAGGTGGCAGAAGGAGAGAGAAGAGAGCCACTAGGAGAAGAAACTTCAAAAAGTAGAGAGATGGCAGAGTAATCATTAAGAAAGAAGCACATGCAGCGAAGATAGGTTGTAATGGGGGAAACTAAAAGACCTCTGTAGAGGAAGAAGTAACGTCTCCGAGGAGGAGAGCGTAGAGAGAGAATCATTTGTTAGCTTCGAGTTTTATTTCGAGATATAACTTAATTCACCAAAGAAAAAAACCGTGCCTAAGATTTGGTTCATCATTTATTCAACTTTGTCTATCCATTTGTTTGGAGATTTTCAACCAACTTTATTTTTATACTAGATTTTTACCCGCCCTACGGACGTGTTAGTGTAAATTAGAGCGAAAAAATGTCATAGAGAAAAAATTAACAAAATGTTATAATTTTAACATTAATTTAACTTTTTAGGTACAAAATAATATTTTTCCTACAAAATAGTTTAAGTGAAAATAATTATGAAAATTTTTCAAATGTTGCACAAAATTTTATAAGAAACTAATAATTAGTTGCAACAACTATGATAATTTTATTTTCAAATTTTTATGTTTTATGCGTAAAATCTTTTCTTCGTATGTAGCTTTTAGATTTTATGAAAAATATCTCAAAATTGCTTTCAAACAAATTTTTTAGTATGTATTTTTAAATACTTTGTTAATCTCTTGAAATTTTTCCTTATTTTATATATTTAGCTACACACATGATATAATTTTTATTAAAATTTACTCTGAAATGATTTATTGAAAAAATTCAATACAACTAATTTCGTAATATCTTCTCAAATTTTAAAAATTAACGAAAAAATAATAATTAATCTAAAACTAACAAATGAGTTTATGATGTGTAATATATAATGTACAAAATTTTGGGGTTTTGTACTTCATTTTGTAATTGTTGAATATTTGGTATGTTAATTAGTTATGTTGTATATTGGGTATAGTTTATTATATTTGTTTAGTTTTGTGATAAATTAGAAATGATGGCATGACTTTCATAATTACCTATTTATATAAATGTGTAATGTGTAATTAATGTTTTACTTAGAAACTAATTCACTAAATTCTATAAATTAAAATTTAAATTCATGTGGTGAGGTGGCTCATGGAAGAGAGTAAAATGTATCTTTATTTATATGTTGAAAATTAAAAATTAATTTTGTAAGAAGCTAATAAGTATTAACAACAATTATAATGATTTATATTCTACGTTTTCTTATGTTTTTCTTATGAAAAACCTTTTCTTCTTATTTATTTTCAGATTTCATGAAAAAAAATTTTGAAACTATTCTCAGACAAACTATTTAGTATGTATTGTTAGTTAGTTGATATTCTCTTGAATTTTTATTATTATTTTTATTTAGATACACTAATATGATAATGTTCATAAAAAGAATATTATGACATGATATATTGAAAAATTCAATACATATAACTTTTAGAACCACAATGAAAACATATTTATCGAACGCTGAATAGAAAGATGTGTTTTAATTTTTCCATATTCACACCATTCAAAAATATTTGACATGATTTTATAGCACATTAAGATATTTTATTCAACAAAATAAATTATTGAAAATTGTGTTTAGCTAACCTCAAAATATCTTCTCAAATAAGAAGTACATAACGAAAAAATAATTAATTTAAAACTAACAAATGAGTTTACAAAGTGTAATATAAAACTTACAAAGTTTGAAGTTTATATACTTCTTTTTGTGATTGTTGAATATTGGATATGTTAGTTAGGTTGAATTTTAGTTTAAAAATTTTGTAATTACATTTTAGTACTCAATTTATTGGTAAAGTTTGGTTTATAATTTATAGTTATTGATTTATTAAAACCTCATATACTTAAAAAAATGCTTATAAAATTAATATTGGTGAGTATAATTTATTTATTTTAGAGTCTTTTTATTAATAATTTAATACATAGTTTGTTGGTAGTTTGGGTTCATAATTTGTAGTCATTGTTTTACAAAAACCTCGAATACATTCACAAACATTAATCCTACAACTAATATGGAAAGTCGGCCACTTCATACACGAAGTATGCGATTGAGTCTAATTTATACTTAAACTAAATACTTGTGAAAATTAATACACGATCTACAAATTTAGTCTAATTTAAAGTTGAACTTTCTAGATTGTGCTAATTCATACCCGATCGTTAATGATGTTTAAATTACCGTTAATTAAACCCAATCAGCAAACACGTCATAATTGACGTGGACATTAACAGCAAAACGACATCGTTTTGGGCTAATCAAAGTGTTTAAAAAAACATCCAAAACGATGTCGTTTTGGTCACTTTCTTCATTCTCTTCACAATTAGAAATTACGACAAAGTGAGAACATTAGGGTTCTTAGCAAAGGGAGAGGAAATCGCAAGAGTGATATAATCGATTTGTTTATGATGTAGTAACCTCCTGCACAATTCATGTTAAGGTTTAACGTTTAATGAGGCCAATTCGAGCTAACGATGTAGTAGTAAGACAGTACAAGAGCCACTCAAAGGGAAGAGTCATGAATCATGGCTACACTAATGATAAAAATGTGCCGAAAAGTTAGACCGACTCTGACAATTGCAAAGCACTACACACTATGAGGTAAGCTTGCCTATAACTTGCAAACTTTGTACATTGACTCTTAATTATTAGATGACTAGGGATAAGAGTGCAGTTTAGGCATGTTACAGGGAATTTGTATACCTTGTATACTGGTTGTGATCTTGATCGAGCTACAAACGAGCTTGTGATCCGTGTGCAACCAGATGAAGCAATCTATATGAATTTCAACAATAAAGTCACTAGTTTATGAATAAGATTAGATCGCGGTAACTTGAATCTTCTATATTCCACAAGGTATGTTAGTGAATCAAGAAGAAAGATCAAATCTTCTCAAGTAATGATGAATTTTGTTATTGTCAAGTATTCAAAGACGATACCAAATGCATATGAGAGGCTTTTGTTGAATGCAATAGAAGGAGAAAGAAAAATTTCCATAAGAAGTGATTACTTGATGCAGCTTAGCCACTATTTAATCTATTACGTGAAGAGAAGAAGAAAATCCCTGAGTATTATACTTATGGGAGTCATGGTCTAGTTGGTGCTCATTATATCAGATTTTTCTACGTCTCTTTTTAAAATTTTTTTTTTTTTTTTTTTTTTGGAAGAAATTGGGCATTACCATTAATCAATAGTAGATAACCAAAATGATTTGAGAAAATTACACTCTGGTACCATAAAGAGCACTGGTTAGAAAAAGATTCTTTTACCCCTCCGAATGCAATGGAATCGCCAGCGGTTTTAAAAAATTAATTTAAATTTTTTAAAAAAATCAAAAAGTAACCTCTCTAATGTTATATCACGGTACACTTCCCCATTCATCTTCTACCCTCTACAATTTTTTCTTTAATCTCTCTCTCTCATCATCACTGTTTCTTCTTCTTCTTCTTCTTCTTCTTCTTCTTCTTCTTCGCGTCATTTACTCTGTTTCTTCTTTTTTTCTCTAACTTTTCTTACAAATCTTCAAAATGGATGCCTCAAGCAGCCGTAGAAAATCGAACCGAAGCAGGAACAAGGATTCCCCACATGCACTGGTGGACATCACAAGATCCGGTCCACGAAAGAGGTTCTGGAGATTTCGTTTTCGACCATGCGAAGTTCCCATCCAGATTGTTCGTAATTGGCCGTTATCCTCCCAGTGGCCGAATAAACTCCTACTCGAAGCCAGATTTTATTCTAGACCTAGTCGAGGCTCTGAAAGGTACCCCCAACCTCGAGTATCTGAAAGCTTCCTGTTTTGGGCCGCTGTTGGAATTACCTATGCAGAAGTCGTCCTTGTCAGGCAAACTTGTCCACCAGATGCTCTGCTGATCTTTTAAAACGGTAAAGAGACATGAGATGTGGCTTATTTTTGGTGGATATCCATTTAGGTTTTCTCTTAGGGATTTTGGGATAGTGGCTGGTCTACAGTGTGGACCTTATCCTGAACCACAAGAGATTAGTAGGGTTTTGAAACCCTATTGACCCGAGGAAACCCTATTGGAGTGTTTTGTTTCTAGGGGATTATGAGGAAATCACCATTAAAGAAATTGTAGAGATGTTGAAGGCTGATTGTCTACTACCCTAGCGTGATAGGATGCCATCATGACGTCGCAGGAGACTAGCATTACTTGTAATCGTCGAAGGAGTACTTATTTGCAGCAAACAGCCTGTCCGTGCTACTTACCCCATTGTTGAGATGGTTAAGGATCTGCATTCTTTTGAGGCATATCCATGGGGGCGTGAGTCTTTCAGATTGACTTTGAGAATGGTGAAACTTGGGGATAGGTGCAAGAGTGTGAAGCTACTAGAGGAGAAATTTAATCAGTCTCATACGACAGCACACGGTTTCCCCCTCGCCTTCCAATTGTTTTTCTTCAAAGAAATTCCAGAGTTGGAAAGGTTTTTACCTGATCTAAACGACCATAACACATTCATCAACGAAGCGGTTGAAAGTTTGTCAGCTTTAAAACTTTTCCATAATTCCAAAATTATGGAGGTTGAGCACACTGTCAATGTAAGTGGTTGTACTGTGACATTTCTAATGTTTCTTTCCTATAACCATTCTATATAAGTTATAATAATGTTGCTTTTTATGCGATGTAGATGTACGTTAGGCCGTATCATAAAGATACAACACGGTTGATGGACGACAATGTAAACGACTGGAATGACGAAGTTGATGACGAGTCTGTGGACTACCTTAACTTTTAATCGGCCAGAACTTTGAGTTTAACAAGGATATATGGTTAGGTGGTTACGACAAGTGGCCATTGATAGCGGTGGATAGGAAGCTGAAGGGGAAAGCTGTTAAACCAAGATGGAAAGCCAAAAAACCCCGTGGACAAGAAGGGAATAAGGCAGGAAATGTAGGATAAGAGTCTGGTTCAGTTGATTTAGAAGCTGTCTACAAGCGTATGGACGCCCAGAATGCGGTACGTGCTGCTGATATGAAAAAGTTTATCGAGGGTATGAAGAAGCCAATGATGGATGAAATCATGGACCAGTTTATCTATGAGTTGCGCCAGCCTAGTATCTTGCATAGTAAGAACAAACGTGTGAAAGAGTCATAATTTGATACAATGAGTAAGAGCTCAGAGAAGACAACATCAAACAAAGTCGTGGACCATTCTACAGGGGACAACATCCCCATTGACGAGGAGCGTTTTGCTGTTGATGCCGAAGTCATTGCAGACCTCCGTAAATCACATGGTTGAGGAATCTCTGTAAGTGAAATCCAAAGCACCCATACTTATTTGGAATTATTAATGGCTTTTGTTGGTTAATTGTGCTTCATATCTTTGGGTAACAGTCAGTGGACCACGTTATGGTGGACAAAATTGAAGATGAGAAAGATCCATTGACAAGTGATCCCAACGTCATTGCAGACTCCACAAAATCAATGGGAGGAGGATTCGTTGTAAGTAAACATGGCTTAAAACATTCTCATTTTCTATTATAATGTATAACTTTGGCTGACATACATTGCTATTTATTGTTGTCCACAGAGTCAAGACAAAAATCAAAATAAAGTGTCCACATCAGGAGTGAATCAAGACAAAGTGATATCAACGGAGAAGGTAATCACATTAACCAATGTCGCATGTATTAAATGAGAATTAAAACATCACTTCACCATATATTTTAACATGTAGGGCACGGCTGGAGAGAACGTTAGTGTGATGTTGGGAAAAGGTGTGACCCCTCCTATTCGTCTGATCGGTATAGTAGATATACCTTATGGAGAATCTTCTGATGATGAGAGTTCGTTTGTAAATGTATGCTAATAGTTTCTTATGTTTTCACGTTAAAGTGGTAGTTTCCAGGGGGTCATTACTACATAACTTTTCCACAGTAATTGATATGATTTTTACTAACAGGATATAGACGAGAAGGAGGAAGACGAGCCGGCAACAAACAAGACAGATGACAGTATTTTGTCCACAAGAAAGGTGAGAGAATCAACGAATATTTTATCAAATAAACATGATGTCTATTACAGACTATATATACTGAAGCTAGACTATATATATCAGGAAAACATTAAAAAAGAAGCACCTAGGGTGATTGCAGACCACACCCAGTTAGTGGTAGGAGTTTAAAACATTTATACTATCGACTATTACTTATAATTGTTGTTGACATACTGCACTTTTTGTTATGGTCTACAACTGAGAGACGAAATAAAATCAAATGTGTCCACTGCAGCACTCGAACAAGACAGAGTAATATCAACTGAGAAGGTAATGACATTATCAAACCATGGATAAAAAATTGGTAAAGAACATACAAATTTAACATATTAATTTATATTTAGGACACTGTTGAGAAGAATGTATGAGAAAATGTTAGTGGGAACCATCCAAAAGTTGTGATAAAGCAGAGGCGTTACCTCCCTATAGTAGAGCTACCTTCATGAGATGATTTTGACGATGAGACTTCCTCAGAAGAGGTATGCTTATAATGTTATTTGTTTTCATTAAGTATCTTAGTCTCCGGATTGACAATACTATTTAAGTTGTCCACATAATTTTACGTACTAGGATATGGACAAAGAGGGGCAGGACGAGTCAATCACCAACAAGAATGACGAGGGTCATATGTCCTCATGTAAGGTTAGGAAAACATACTATTGTTTCCTTATAAACACGAGGTCTACTACAAAATATATATTGAATCGAAATAATATATATCAGAACAAGATTGACAGCGAAGTGGCTGGGGTGATCTCAGACCTCAGAAAATCTCTGGTGGATGTATTCGATGTAAGTAAATATCAATATACCTGTATATGGTTTCATATGTATTATCTTCATGCACTAAGTGTTTTTGCCCATGTTTTATGTTAAGGTTGTCCATGAGAGTGAGCAATGTCTGGCAGACCCTAATATTCAGGTCAGAGAGGAGGTAACAACATATAGTGGAAGCATTGCAATTGCTTATAATTTAGGCTGTTATAGCATTTAATACACATCTATTCGATGATCTATTGAAATATAGACATGTATAGGATGTCCAGGGTGGTCAAGAGGATGCAGAGGTAGACCAGATTGAGCCGAACAGGCTCTCGTCCATGGAGAGGGTATGTTGTATATCGTTATTAAATTAAAGTCTTCATTATAGTGGACATATTTTCATATGGTCATATATTGTACATGGATACTAATCATATAACCCGAACAAAAATTATGTTGTTCCAGATGTGCTAGCAGAGGGAGTGCAAAGGGTAGATGTCCCAGACTGTGTAAATCCCAATGCACAAATGACCACACCCGTAAAGGTAGTACACATAAAGTTCATAATGTATTGATGGAAAATACATGTTCACTAATTATAATATTGTCCATCAGGAAACTACGGAAAGCAATCAAACAATTTTCCGTAGGGATGACTATGGCCGAAAGATCTCATTATTCATGGTTAGTGCGTTTGTGTATATTCTAAGTAATATAGTTGTTTTATGTAAACCATGTTGGTAAATTTCGTCCTCATACCAATTTTTAGGAATATGACATTGATGGACTAATTGTACCCCGTCGGCAACAACCATCTATCTCGTGGACGACCCCCCAATATAAGGTACATAAAAATTTCCTTTTAAATATAAGTTATGCGTGAAATGTTTCCCTAACATTTCAATTTTCGAGTAGTCGATTGAAGATTATGGTAGTGATGTTAGCGGGACCACGACCCCGACCTCAAAACCTTATTTAACTGTACATTTCCCAACGTATACGCCCCAAGTTCCGAATAACCAGTTTCTTTCTACTATACATCCCAATCACATTAATAATTATGACTTAGTGGACATGGTAATAACCATCATGATTTCCAAACAAACATCGATAATGTACATCATGTTTCTAAAATTATTTGTTTTTATGTAGCTAACACCTGACTTTCCTATGGAGGAGGACATGGAAAGCTCCGATGAGAAACTGGTAACATTTTAAGACTCACCTTTTGTATACTGTCGCGAGGTCGTCGACGTTATTTCCCTGGACCAAATGCATTTTATACTTTTATTCAGGAGGACGATACAACTGATAGTGGCATTTCACTGTGTCTCGAACAAGGACGTCGGTTTGGGGAGAAGGTACTGTTATCAGTGCATACATTTATTGTCTATAACAATTATATTTTTCATCTTTCAATAGTCTCACCAAAATTGTGAATCTAATAACATGTAGGTTGTCCATGATCAGGCAGATCCGTCAACACACGAACATGATGCTGAACACGGGGATAATACCACTCTCGCTGAGCTAAAAAAGTCTGGAAAAAGACCAATGGTGGTCGATGATGTGCGTGATAAGAGAGTAATCAGACGTCCCAAAAGCTACCGACAAACTGTCACACCAGTAAATTTTGTCCTTCCAGATCATGTCCACGATTCATTTACTCATGTTGATTTCTACCTTAAGAAGAAATTCAATGTTGCATTGAAAAAGCACAAGGGAAAGTAAGTATACGAACTCAAACCTTATAATTGCGTAGTTTCTTTACGTATGCGACTAACTAATAATCATTTTGTAGAACATACAATGTTGATGGACATACGGTGCCTCGTTCAATTTTTAAGGACATTGCTACGCCGCAGAAATGGATTGACACACCGGTCAGTTTTTTTAACTCATTCATGCCGCTTTTAAACTAATCTCATCACTGATTATTCCTTTTTTAATTTGGCGTAGACATGGAGAAGATTTAAAGCACTCTTGAGTTTAATTTGGCGTAGACATGGAGAAGATTTAGTCCACAGGGGAGTTGATATTCTGAGCAGTTGGTTCATTTGTTTGTTGGTTGACGAACATGCTCGATATCAGAATAGGGGAGGTGTTGCTGTCAACATTTTTTTTACTATGAAAACTCTTTGTTACTTGAATTGGGTTTGTGATTGTGCTGGCACTAACACTCAGATAGAACCAAGTCCAAAGATCACAATCACCATGTCACAAATCTAAAACAAGATGCATCCGAAATCAGAAAAATCAAGATTCAAATCTGAAAGAAATTCGAAAGCAACAATTAAAAGCAAGTGGATCGCATTTGATTGAGTCCACCATTACATGATACAAATAGAATACCATTGCTTGTATAGTTTCCTGTTAGAAACAAAAACAACAATCCCATTGAACTCTAAAGCACCAACGAAAAAAACAATAAGGCAAGAAAGGAAACTAAAACTAACTCGGGGGAGGAAGAGGAGACGAAAATGGAACAGGTTCGATGGAGACTGAAATCTTGAAATTTGATTGGCTAGACCAGTGAAGATCCTGGTATGCCAGAGCTCGCCGGCAGGGAAAAGCGGAACCAAACATTTCTTCAGCAATGGCTTGTCAATCTTGTTTGTTGCATATGGGAACAATAGTTATTCTTATAGCAATGATTGTGCTTGTCGTGGAGGTAATTTGAGCAATTTTTTGGAGAAAATTTCATTAATATGGTTTAACATACTGGGTGTTGAGGAAACATGTAGGGGAAAGAAAAATGGGTTGACTAGTTATATAGTTAATCATATTTCTCTTTGGAAGAGTAAACCTATATCATCTCTATTTTTGAAAATTTATATTTTATCTTACTTTGATGTAGATCCTGTTTTTCCTCTGAGGCGGCGTCGACGCTTGCCGGTGACCGCTTCCCTTCTTTCTTTGCTTTCGTTTTTTTACTTTGGTTGTTTTCTTGGCTATTCTCGGCGGTTTCTGCGGTTCCATCTTCGGCTCAGCCTTGGTGTCTCTCGGTCTTTGATCCTGGGATGCTTGGCGGTCTGGTTTCCGCGACGCCGTCCTAGAGATCTAGTCTGTCTCTCTTGCTTAGCCGGTGGTGGTACAGTGGTGTCTTTCATCGGAGCTTTCTAGAGATTTTCTTCCTGGCGGCTACGGGCTCTGAAGGTAGCAGCGGTTTCTTCTCTGGCCGACAAGGTTGAGTCAACCGGCGATGTTTTGGTTGTGTCCGGCGAGGGTCTCTTGGTGGGTCTTTTCTCTTGCTCGGGTTGTGAAGCACATTGGTTTTCAAGTATTGGTTTTGTACGGTTACCCACCGGGAAGTGTAAGTTTTCAAGTGCTAGCTGGTCTTCGGTCTCCTGTTTATCTTTGTTATTGCTTGGTTCGCGTTTTGTGCTTGTGTGTTTTCTTGCTATCCAAGTCAAGCTTTGTTGGTTTACCTTTAGCCATTGTCCGTCCTCGTCAGAGATCGGTCTTTCCAGGGTATATCACTCTCGCTTCTTGTCTCTACATTTGGTCCAAGCTGAGGTCCGTTACTTCAAATTGACTTGCTCTCAAGACTTTCAACGTAGTTTGATTTAGTCATTTTTGGTTGATCGATGGTCCATAGAGTCGCATTGGATCTTCGTCCAAGTCCCGTTGTTCTTCTGTTGTAATCGGTTATGAGTTTTATCCTTTTAGACGAAAAAATCTTACTTTTCTGTTTCCTCTATTGTTTTTATATTTTATATTCTAATTTGTGGATATATTATAGCTCTTTATGTTTTCAAATATTTTCCCTTTTTAATGAATATATCAGTTGACCAAAAAAAACCCATATAATATTACACATGTATGCGTTATTCTATTCCACTAAGGCAGTTCCTAGGAGGCAAATAATTTTTGACTATCGTTTTGCTGTTATATGCAGATGTTGCCATATTTTCTTTTTCATGATCTCACTAACTACCCTAAACCTATGCAATCCCCACCTCATCGCCCTTGCTCCGCCGCGACAGCTCCTCCCATGCATCTCTCGTTTCAAGCCTCTGGTTTCTCTAGCTTCGATTGTGACTGGATTTGGAACTTCATCTTCAAAATCTGGTTGTCGGTAGGTTACCGTCTTCATATTTGGTCTGAAGATCTCTCACTATCATCACCACCGCCTCAAACCCTTCTTCTTCGGCAAATTTGGTACTTTGCTATCCTGCCAAAGACTAATACACAGGTAAATCTCTATCCACATCATGGTGAGGAGATGCTTTTAGTACTCTTTGGTCAAGCAAAGCTGCTGTCTAGCCACTTCATCCTCTCATCGATGATTATACAGAGAGTGATACTTTCTTGTAAGGTAATTATTAGAACAAGTAATGAATTAGAATAACCACCTCCCCTACCTCTGGTATGGTTCTCGGGTTCTTTGTTTAAGTGCTTCAGCCTTGGACTAGATTACTTGCTAAAGGATTGTGAGCCAGGATCTAGATTTGGAGCTTCCATCAGTGTAACCGGATCTCATTCGCTTCACCCACAAAGCTTCCTCCTTAATCCATTTGTTTATGTCCAGAAATATTTATCACAGAGATTTCTTTAGAGATGTTTCTGGGTAAATAAACAACATGTGGTTCAGGATTTCAGGAACCTTATGCCCCT
Organism: Iberis pinnata; assembly: GCA_900406425.1. Taxonomy (NCBI): domain Eukaryota; kingdom Viridiplantae; phylum Streptophyta; class Magnoliopsida; order Brassicales; family Brassicaceae; genus Iberis; species Iberis pinnata. Next base: position 16,647 of record OVBE01001765.1, on the reverse strand, counting down.
ATTATGACTCTTTAAGTACAATAGACATGACACTGAACCTATTACTACTTTATCTCCATCTGATTCTCTATGTGAAGCTTCTTCAGCTATAGTTGGTCTTCTTCAAGCTCGCATCTTTGTTGCCAGAGTTTCTGAAGATGGTGTCTCCATTGCATATAGCAAGCTTCCTCTTATGCCTCATGTGAAGAACCGGAACCTAGTTTCGGTGAGTGGATTCTTCACCAGCGTATCAAGATTTCTACTTCTTCGGAAACGGTTCCTCGCTAATCCGGCAATTTATGCCCAAGAATCTATGACAGTGTTAGCTCTATCTCCATGGATTTTCTTTCGGGTCAATAAACGGTGTGTGGTTAGGGGTTTCAGGAATTTTTCCTTATTGGAAGACTCCCACCTAGTTTTGATGAGAAAATGTACCAATGCTACTTCAGATTCAGAAGCATTTATGGTGTTTTTTGGACTGAAATCCAAAATCACAAACCTTATCTCAAAGTCACAACTTAAAGTGACAATCTACGATCTAGGTGAAGACTTTGATTCAAGACCACTTTCATCGATGAATTTGGACATCCTTGTTTTCTTTGTTGAATTCACTAGATTTATGTCAAATCTGTTAAGATTTGTGATTCTATCTCAGTGTAGTGCTATTTGCACATTTGTTGTTTTATCTTTATGCTTTATTCACCCGACTACGATCGGAGAACCTCATCTTCATGTATGTTTTTAAATAGAAATGGAAATTTTAGTGACAAAAAAAAATGATCTCACACAAAGTGTTTGGCTCTTATACCAATCGTAAAAACGTGAATATGAGCATATAAGAGAATAAACGAAATTTAGCTATATGCCTACGTCTTCAAACAACACACTAGAGATTTATTAGACAAACTTTCAAATAAGACCTTGCCTAATGGAATTACTCGGGCCCCGATTGAAAATGCTTATAGTAAAGCAGAAGTTGTATGTAGCATAAGCAGTATGCTGCAGAAGCTGTATGCTCTTGTTTACTAGTCATAAATTACGTGATTATATAAAAATTTCATCTAACTATTAAAAAAATATTTATTTTAAAATATTATGTATAGTAAATATATTAAATTGTTTGACATATTTTATATCATAAGTTATTTCTATATTCAAATTATCAACTTATAATTTTTAAAATGGGAAAATAAATTAATAGTAAGTAGTTATATTAAAATTAATATAAATTTTTATGTATATTTAAATATTTATTGAAATAAATTAATATAAATTTAGTAAATTAATTTTTAATAATAATAAAATAATAAACAATTTTACATAATCTTTTCATAAGTTTTTCCATATAAAAATTATTTAATACTAAATAGTAATTTAAAATATATATAGTTAAAATATAAATATAAAAGTAGAATAATATTGTTTTATTATGATATTGAAATAATTATATTATAAATTTTAAAATATAATAAAAAAACAAAACTAATTTTAAGTAGTAATTTAGAATGAATATTAATATATTTTGAGGTTATATGAGAGATAAAATAATTTTATAATTTGATTTTATTAATTTTATTATATTTTAATGTTCAATACTTTGGAAATGTTCCTTTGAAAGCATAGAGGTAGGGAGCATATAGGAACATATACATGTGCTAAATGTTCATCTAAATGCTTTCTTAAGTAAACATGATTGGATTAGCCTGAAGCATAATGCTCTCTTCTATGCTTTACCACAACTTTGATTTTATGTCCTGTTATGTCCTGGATTCTGGTATCGAAAATGAGTACGTAGGTAGATTCTAGTTTCAAACTTTAATGTTAGGGATTTGTAAGTTTAAAATATTTGAAATGGAGGTAATCATATATTTAACTTTTCAGTTATGATTATTTAGCAGTAAACCTTAAGTTTGGGTGCATCTGGTGTTAGATGATCCCAGCAAGGGAGAAATAGATTTAGCCCAATTTTAGACCTTAAATGGTAACTAGTTTTTGGGTAGATTATGGTTTCTGTTTTTGAAAAGCCATTTTTTTTCCAATCATGATTTTGAGAAAAGTGGTCCCTATTTTTTAAGGAAATTAGTGTTTAATTAGGTAATTGTTTTTTTACTTGAAAACCCAAAATCTATATTTCTTTTAAGTTTTTGGTCGAGACTTTTTTATTATCCACACAATTTTTTGTTTATAAATTATTAATTAATAAACCATCATGTCTTACATTTTTTTGTCATCATCATGTTATACCTAAATTTTTTTTGGTACTTGCGTATTAGTTTGTTGAGCCTTTATAAAAAATTTTTTTTGCAAAAATATTACTTTTAGACATTAACTTTTTTGTTTACTACACTAACAAAAAAAAAAATTCCATATCAATTTATTGAAATTTATTGGCTAAGTTTATTTAATTATTATAATATAATTTTAGTCATATTTCATTGATATTTTGTCAATAACTATGATTTAATTAGTTTATATGAGATTATAAAAATATTAATTTTTAATTTAATTTTACATCTTAGAAGTGATTATTATATATGACTTTTGTAATACACAATTTTAATATATTTTATCACTATACTAATGTAATACATGAAAGTAGGGATACAAGATGAAATTTTCATAACTTTATGAAAATCTCAATAAAATTTCTAAATATAGTAATATCAACTATATTTTATAATCACATATATATATATATATTTTTTTTTATGACCAGGGAGTTCTGGGCCGAAGCCCGTACATCTCCCCAGGGCGAGGCTCAAACCATGTTATATAACTCTCCTTTGGAGAGAAAACCTCTCCCACCGTGAATCGAACCCAGGAGCACAACATCACCAACGACTGTGCTTAAACCAACTGGGCCAACTCATCGTTGGTTTATAATCACATATTAAACATCACATAACTTGAAAGCTAATATGTTCAAAATAAATTACAAATTTTATCAAAATAATTACTAATATTTATATATAATTTATTTTTGTGAGATATAATATTTTTGTTAATGAATTATATATTTATTTTTACATTTTTTTTACAAGTGAAAAGTAAAATATAAAATATAAAAAAGTTAAAAAAACCAAATTAAGTAATGATAAAAATAGAATCTACCATTCAAGCTTTTGTAAAATCCAAATATCTACATCAAAATCAAAATCCAAAAACAAAAACTAAAATTAAAATCTAAAAACTAAAAACCAAAAACCAACAAACATTCATGACCTTATATGCCTTTTTTTATAGTAAACTAATATGTAAAAGTAAAAATAAGTTATTTAATATTATTATTTTTCAGATACATAATTATAAAAAGAAGAGTAATTGCTTCAAATACCATCAAAAGAAGTTCAAATTCCAAAAATACCACACACTTCCAAAAGTTCCAAAATACCACACACTCAAATGTTCCAAAAATACCACAAACATAAAAAATAAATTTTAAGGGTTTATAATTTAAAATTTTGTATTTGGGTTCACTAAATAAAGTTTAGGGTTTAGTTTTGAAATGGGTAAGAATTGGTTTTGGGGTTTTATGATTTAAATTTGAAGTTTTAAAACTATTTCAAATTTTGTGGTGTTTTTGTAACAAAACATTTTTGTGGTATTTTTGGAAAAATGTGGTATTTTTAGAACTTTTGGGAGTGTGTGGTATTTTTGGAATAAACATAGTTTTGTGGTATTTTCGAGAATACCCAAAAAAGAATATATGAAAAGAATTAAAGGTCCGAGACTCCGAGTTATAAAGCCTCAAATTTGATAATTAGCTATTAGTATTTTAAAATTATAAAGTTTCTAAAATCTATTGCATTAAAAGAGTTCTCGAAACTTAAAATTTTGAGGACTTGTTCGATCGAAGATCAAAAACGATGTCGTGAGAGCAAGTGAGGTACAAACGGTACAAACGTCGACGTTTGTAGAGATCAGTCCACATCCATGTCCCACACGACTCTACTGTCTCCGGTCAACCCTGCATTGTCGTATTCCCACGTGTTTATCTCTTTCGCACGTGCTTTCTAGTTCATTCCCTCTTTCTCTTTCTCTATATGTTTTTGTTTTTTGTTTTTGTTTTTTATTTTTTTTACAACAAAAGTGCAAAAGTAATTAAAGCGAAGACAAAAGATCTGAGCACCATATATACATGCGAAAATAAAAATTTCCTTCGTCGAGCTGATTTTGCGAGAGTATCAGCATATTTATTCCAAATCGTGCGCCGATGCGATATTTTGAAGTGCACTTGTGTTCCTTTCAAAATATTCACCTCTGCTATCTCCCCTGCGAAAAAATAGCTAATCTTTGGGGTCTTCCAAATGTTGAATCAACTCGACGGAATTTGTAGAGAAATTGTTACATGGATTCCCTATGTAAACATTTGAGAGCCCAGATCAGAGCTAGTAGCTCTATGTGAAGTGGGGAAATACCATTCCCTGATGCATGCGCTTCCCATCACGGTGTTACCGGAATCTTCTGAAAGAAACCAACCAATTCCACTTATAGAATCTCCTAATTTCCATGATCCATCCAAACTACAGCAATTTGGGATGATCTGTGTTTCAGTAACACCCGCTCAGAACCTCAGATACCCGTGCTCTCCAGGCTCCTTGTATGAAGTGTTAGCAGTTATCCATTATGTGGCTTCCTTTGATGTCAATTCTAAAATATCAGGTGGTGACGAGTTGCTATTCTTGAAACACATCGCATTCCTTGCCTTCCAAATATACCACATTATCCAAGGAAAAGACTCAAAAGTTGGTTCTGATGAAGAACCTGTCAGTGCCCCATTGAGAAAATAGTGCAGATTCTGATATAAGTGGTATGAGGGGAACATCCCCGGGGTTGAGGGGATACCTGAAAGTGCCCAGCTCTGAAGCGCTGGTGGGCATGTAAATAAAGCATGATTGATAGTTTCTCTATTATTTCTGCATCTTAAGCATAAGTCATCACTTCTCACCTTTCGTTTCCTTAGTTGGTCATTAACCGCAATCGCGCCTGCAAGTGCTTGCCATATGAAATGTTTCAATTTATTTGGCGTCTTCAACTTCCATAGCCCAGCTAGCAAAGGAGAAATTGATGGCTGTGATGTCCAACCGCTACTTAGGTGAGTGCGATCTCGTAACCTGACTTAACCGTGTAAGATCCTAAATTCGTAAAGTGCCAGCAAAAGCGATCTTGTACATTGTGAGACGGTCTGATTGATAAGATCATAGGAATGTCGTCCGGTCTGATTATCTCCTGCAGTAAGGATAAATTCCATCGTAATGGATTTCCGAGCACCAGATCCGAAACTCGCAGATCAATTGGTACTCCTAGTTGACGAGTCGTTGTCGGGCGAGGTTTAGCAGCAGGTAACCACGGATCATGGAAAACCCGTGTTGTTGAGCCGTTACCGAAGACTCTACGCAAACCCAGAGTTAAGAGTGATTTAGAGTCTAGAATACTTCTCCAACCGTAATATGGGCGGGTACTAAGAGTGGCTTGGAGTATATCACTATCTTTGTAATAACGGCCCCTCAGCGTACATGCAATGAGTATTTCTATAGATGCCACACTTGTTTGGCCAGGAGATATTTATTAAACAGATGCAGAGACTGAAAGCACAATCCCACGTGCTCCTTAGGCAGACATAATGTTGGCCAAGCTACCCAATGGATCCCCTGCGAGGTTCCTGATGTGTTCCACCAGTAATATGCAATCGCACTTGTCAACTTTTTGAGTAGTGACACCAACAGCTTGAAGCATGACATAACATATGTTGGTAATGCCTGGGCCACAGACTTAATCAGGATCTCTTTTCCCCCTTTCGATAGAAATCGTGAGGACCAACCATTTATACGAGTGTTTAGCCGGTCACGGATGTACGCAAATATTTGTGCCTTAGAACCCTGGAGTTGTTCTGGAATTCCCAAATACTTACCTCCTCCACCATCCGAGTAGATTCCCAGACGTCTTTGGAGTAAGAAACAGTCCTGTATTGGGATAGACTTACCAAATATTATGGTCGATTTATCCAAGTTTATTCGTTGACCCGGTACTTGCTCGTATAACTTAAGGATATTCGCAACTTCATGACATTGACTCAGGGTAGCCCGACAGAAGAATAAGCTGTCATCCGCAAATAGAAGATGCGATAAAGGAGGGCAGGATTTCGCAATTTGAATCCCTTCTAATCGTTCAGAGTACTCCGCGTGTCTGAGATTAGCAATCAGGGCCTCCACAAACAACAATAAATTCTAAAATATAAAAGTAAATACTGGGGCGATATCCGAGATATTTAGGATGTCTGAATCTAGATATATCGGATTCGTGAAGAATGTATTTGTATCCAGATCCGAAATATCTACGAATACCCGTATTCAGATCTGGATCTGAAGCCAACTTTAAAAAAAAAATTGAAATTCTTTTTTAAAAAACTGAAACTTTTCAAAAAGAAGCTGAAAATCTTTTTTTTTTAACTTAATTTTTTTTTAAAGTTTCTAAAAAGATATGAAATAATACATATTATAACGTAAATTAAAAAATTATACATATTATAAAGTTTTTAACATATAATTATATCTAAATTAATTTTGTAAGGAAATAAAATTTTAAATATTTAAATTATACAAATTAGAATATTTAAGGGTTTTTAATTAAAATAACATTATATATATATTAAGAATATATATAATATCATAATATAAATATTTTAGATATGTTTAATATATTTAAATATGGATTCGGATATTCGAACAAAAAAAGTTTTTAATATCCGGACGGATCCAGATATCCTAATTTTCGGAGCGGATCTGGGAGAATCCGGATCAGATTTCGAATTTTGGATCCCGGATAATAATTTCACTCCTAACTACTAGTAAACACAATATTCGAAAATTTTCCAAAAAATTAAGTTGATTCAATTTTCAGATTCCTTACAATTTTTCGAATCTTGGATAATTTTTGAGGTTTTTTAATTTTTTTTGTCAACTAACAGAATAATATTAACACAAAAATTTTACAATTCCAAACTCGCAGCTTCTGAATATCTAAGCTCGAAAACTTAGAGAACTTAGTCCAAACATAAGGAGACATAGTCCAAACAAAGAGAACCAAAGATAAACAAACATAACATAAACATCAATCAAACTGAAAAATAATTTCCACCTTAATCCACGAAAAACACTGAAACTTCCATTAAAGAAGCACTGCAAAGTAGACGAGATGCAAAAAGATCTGTCTAGCAGGAAGTAATCTCTCATTCCCCAAATCCTGAAAAAGTAAGTCATTAAATCCTAAAGAAAACATAATTTTTAATTTTAAATCATTTAAATAAAAAATTCACAATCACCAAATTATCCAAAAAACATAATATTTACAAACCCAACCTAATCTAACCAATCCAAAACCTGACCCGAGCCCACCCACCCACTAACTAAACCGAAAGTTTAAAATTAAACTAAACCCTAACTCACCTATTTCCCCTCTTCTCCTCTTTTCTTCTTCTCCCATCGCGAAACAGTTAGCTTTTTTGGAAAAAAAATTGACTTCCACACTTGATTCCCCTTGAATCCCCACTTGAATCAATTCCCTACCTCATCACTACTATTATTTTCGGCAATTTCTAGTGTTCATATTGAAAAATCAAGGTAATACGTTTGAAATCGAGATTTCTAGTGTTCTCTTATTTTTGGCAATTTGTACTGGGACTCTTTCAGCAAATTCTAATATTTGTTGATTTATGGAGTACTCTAATATAGCTTCATGTTTTGCTATGCTTTGATTGAATTTTGATTTGTATCCCAATTTGTATGTAGGGAAATGTTGGGAGAAAATGTTTGCATATAGTTAAGTTGAAGAAGACAATAGATTCTGGTTTTTAGAATTTCTATGTTTCTTTATGGTTTTACAGTTTGATTGGGAGAACAGTGGGATCAACTTCTGAAGCAGTTATAGGTTACACTAAGTCAGACTCGTTTCGTGAAGGAGAAGAAATACCATATTCTCGGGTAAGAAAATTTTGTGTAAAAATAGTAATACTAACTATTACCGTTTGGAGTTTACTGTAGGACTTGGTAACACTAGGTAGGTAGCAAGTAATACTAAGTAACACTAGATGACACTAAGTAATATTGAGTAACACTAGGTAACACCAGGTAATACTAGGTAACACTTGGTAATACTACTTAATTCTGTTTGTTTAAAATATGTAACATTTGGCACATTTCTATGTAATGCAGGAAGATGATGATTTAACTGAGCTCATGCTTCCAATGAGTATATTCTTCCCACCAATGGAGTACCAACGTAGTATCAAGTTTCAAACACGATGCTATATATACAAAGTGGTGAAGAAAATTCGGGAGGAATCGGATATGGCCGAGGATGAAAAAGATGGTTTCTTAGCAATCCACAATTCAAGAATTTCTTCCACATGCCCGAAAGTATAAAGCACAAGCATGGGTACATGGATGCTCCTCTTACGAATCACTTGTACCGAAAAGAGGAAAGAAGCATAGTTTGTGGTCAACGGTGTTCCCGTATGTTATTCTTTAACGGAACACGCGTTGATTATCGGCATGTGATGTAACATCTATCCAAAAGACTATAAGAAGAAGGATAGTTTAGAATGTGTGACTCGCGTTTTTGGAAGAGGAGATAAGATCACATTCGAAGATGTGGAAGACAAGGTAATGAGTATGGATCCTGACCTGATAGGTTAAAAATATGCGTTCTTTACTTTATATCAAGCATATTAGTCAGACAGCAGAAGACGGGAGAGAATGTAACCTCTGTGGAGTCGTTCTTCTTAAGAGCGATTGATGATCTTGAATTCTGCAAGAAGTTTTCATGGGGGAGTTTCACCTTCGAGTACATTATGCGCGACATTAACCATTGCAATGCACATTTCTTGGGTAAAGTTGGTAAAGGCGCATTCACCTGTTCTAGTTTATGCACATCTTTGGAGGTATGTTATAAGTTTATGTATTCATAGTAGTGTGTGTTATTACTTTGTGCATTATCTAATTATGTGTGTGTTGTGCAGCTTCTAACGTTCGAGGCTATTCGTGAGCTTAAAAAGAAAGAAGATTTGGATTTGGAAGATGTGGATGACAAATGTCCGAGGATGTGCAAAAGGGAAATTCATAGAATTTCCAAGGAAGACGGGATATCCTCTATCTGATATCAACAATGCACTTGGTTGTCCAAAGGTAATATTGTGGTATAACTATGTATCACCAAGTAACACTATGGTATAACTATGTATAACTGAGTAATAGTCGGTAATATTGTGGTATAACTAACTAATAAGTGTTGCATTTGTAATATTGTCTAATGTTTTGTATTTCATACATGTAGGACATCTAGAGTATGTTGACTCCATCTACTGGCGAGGAGCAACTTCTTGAAGAGATCCTAGATGGAGAGGAGGAAGATCGTGATAAGGATGATGCAATCATTGACGGTTGGATGCGATGTCTTGTTGAGGAGAAGAGGAAAATATTTTTCCAGTCAATGTATAACGATGATGTCGCTTCTCGAGAAAAACAAGTGGTAAAAGATCCCGAATTGAGAAATCAAAAAGACGTTGCACAATTCCAAAAGAAAAGACCACGGAGATACAAGAAGACGTTCCAATGCAAGTGGTCATTGAGAAGAAGTAGATGGTGATTAAGAAGAAGAAGATGGAAGAGGTAAAGAAGAACATGGAGTTGAAGAAGATGGAGGAGGGGATGGAAAAGAAGTATACATCAAAATTGAAAAATATGGAGGATAAGTTTGAAGCATCGTTGAAAAAGATGGATGAAAAGTATGAAGAGAAATTCAAGAATGTGTTGGATGAGGTAAAGAAACTGCAAAACTACATGAAGAACAACAAAGATAAGGTAACAATGAATTACTGAGTATAACTTTGAAATGCAGGATGTTGAAATGGACAATGTAGCTGAGAATTGTCCAGAAAATAGCACTGAGAGGATCCCGGAGAAAAGCCTGGAGAAGAGTCCGGAGAGGAGTCGGAGAGGAGCCTGGAGAAAAGCCCGGAGAGGATTCTGGAGAAGAGCCCGGAGAGGATCCCGGAGAAGCCTAAAAAGGTCTATAAGAGAAGAAGAGAACATGTGGTAACACTGACAATTACTGAGAATTACTGAGTATAACTTGGGATTTGTTATAGGATAAGGAGCAGCAGGGTGGGAAACAAGATGACAAGCAACATGTTGTGATGAGACATAATTTGCTTCCGAGGACAAAGTCGTGATGCATCTCAAATTTAAAACTTGTGTTTTCTCATGAAAGATGTATAAATTGTGGTCATCTTGAATTAGTTTTGCATGTTGGATTTGGTATTTTAAACTTTGGTTAGCAATACTAAGAATCAATGAGAATTACTGAGTATGAGGTGAGAATTACTGAGTATTAGGTGCGAATTACTGAGAGTTACTGAGAATTACTAAGAATTACTTTGAATTACTGTGAAATACTGAGTTACTGAGAATAATTGAGAATTACTGGGAATTACTGAGAATAATTGAGAATTACTGAGCATTAAACTTCGGTCAGTTGATTGTAGGGAAACTTATTGATAATTATTGAGAAATACTAGGAAATATTAGGAAATACTAGACAACAATTTCTTAAAAACAGAAGAAAAAAGAAGAAGATTACAACTAAGGAAACAACTGCATCCACCGATTATCATCACCACCACCTCTGTGTGATCCTCCATGTTAGCTTTATTACCTAGAGTGCATCGTCCCCTTTCTTCAAATTCATGTTAGCTTTATCACCTTTTGTCATCTTAATGTTGTCTCTAAATGGCTCTGGATCCACTACAAATAGATGATTCGCAGTGTCTTTGGAGGTCCAAGATTTTTCATGTCCACTATCATCATCGCTAACACCCTCAAGAGGACACGAAGAATCACCCGAGCCTTCTACGCTATAGAAGTCTTGTCCACTATTAAGCACCACTAAATCTTGTCCACGACCTTCCACTGTCTCCTCAACTTCGTCAAACATCATGCATATTTTAACAGAAGTGTCTCCATCTTGAGGACGTACGGAGCTGATTAATTCTTGTTCACCGTCTTCACCACCTCGACGAATTCCACGAATACTATCATGTCCACCTGAAACATCTTGTCCATCCATACATCATCGCTTTCAGGATGATCTGGTCCACCACTATGATCATGTCCATCAGTTAGATATTGTCCCTCTTCAGAATGACGTCCTTCACTCAGGGTTACCCCCCCCATATCTACGTTGTTCATCCATTACATCATGTCCTTCAGGATGACTTTGTCCAGCACTGTTATCTTGTCCACCACTCGAATGTTTTCCCTTATCCGCTTGTCCACCAAGTACTTCTCCTCCTCCAAGAGAATCTTTTCCATCACCGCATTTATGTACATGTATATTTTTGGCAGCAATGTTTATGTATTCGCTAAAACAACAATCATGGTGGTTTCTCAATTCTTCAGTTCCCCCTGACGGACGAATGTCCAGCCTAGCATTCTTATTTCTCGCGACGGACTCAACAATCATTAAAAGCTCAAGATGTCCTCCGCAATTAGGTCCCCCACGCATAGTACAATGTCCACCATTATTGTCTACACACTGGTAGGGATCCCACTGTGTGGGGGTACTCAGCTGCAATTAAATTTATCATATAATTGAAGTCGTAACTGGGAGACCCCTCATCACTTACATAACCAGTCGACGTCCCCACATATGTTGCCTCCCCCGTTTCATTTCCAATGGAAATGGTAGGACCGACTTTTCGCTTCTTAGTTGTCTGTCCACCAGAATCCAACAATTATCACCTTGTCCATCGCATGATACATTCACTGCAGCATTTTCCTGTATGTACACATTCTCCAAGTGACTAACTTGTTGTAAGAATTCTTGGTCTTCATATGCACTATCATTCTTTGGTCCATGTTCATATCGGTTGTCCACCACTTTCTTCATGGACAAGTATAACTTTAATCCACTCTCGTCATGTCTTGTCCTTCTATACATGTTCAGGCTCTCATCAGTTTCTACAATAATTGGTGGCATTTTTGCTTGTGTGAAGACTGTCTCACAGCTGCCAACCCAGAAACTTAAGCTGAGTATGTCCTCCGTCCCGAATGCACTTTTCACCTCCGCCTTGAACGTTTGGAAGTTGTCCATCTCATTTAAAGAGACGCATTTGCCATATACATTTCTAGACACACAGAAATGCCAACTGCCATCTTCCAAGTATTCCCATTCCCCCACATTGACCAACACCGGTTCTTCCATTTCACGCATAAACCTGAAAAATGTTAACATATCTAGTCAGATTTTCGTCCATAAATGTACACAATAGCATGTACCATAATACCATGTCTACGACCACATATACCTCATATTTATTGTTGTTGACATAAAGAATTTCATTAATGGGGAGTAAATGCTCTCACCTTCGAGAAATTCTTCTCTTCAAAAGCTTCAAAACATTGACTACATAGATGTAGTAAAAGATATATCTAAATACCATTTGTTATTTTTCACTTCGGATTAAGCTATTACCTAGTGGTTACAGCAATTAATGTCATTAATGACATTAATTACACCTAATAAATCATGTCACATCAAGCCTCCATACGCCTCAACCTTGTTTGCGCGCCAAACCAAAGACAACTTACGCTAGTAATTATCGGGGGGTCGGAGGGGGGGGGGAGCATCGTAATCCACCTCTTACCAGAGTGTCACACGTTTATGGCACATGAAGAAACTCTCCCACATTGTGGTATTTCGCGTTAACTTTTGTGCCTTTATGGCATTTCCAAAAAAAATCTCAAATGATTTTTTCTTTTTCTATTTCATGGGAAGTTACAATGTCAAAATCAACAAAATTGATACATGAAACATTATCAAACTTTATTGAATAGTCTAGATCTACCTTTTAGTTTAGAGTTTCTGCATTTTATAGTAGAACACTATAAAATGCAAACGCATCTCAAATAAAAAAGAGGCTTTTGTCTTATATCTTACTTATGCTTCAGACAATGGAAGTTGACCACAGTCTGTTATGATCGCTTTCTTTCACGAATGGTCTTCTCTGTCGGTTTTTTGTTCCTCTATCAGCCTCACCACTTCCATTCCTTATATAACTTGCTTGAACACCACATCCATCACGTTCTTTCTAATTGCATATATGTCGCAACTAATTAGGGTTATTTATAAAGGGAAATGAAATAGCTAGAGATTGGAAAGGAGGATTGGAGAACGATAAAACGAGAACCCTTAATTTTCTCACTTTCTGTCGTAATTTCTGATTGTGAAGAGAATGAAGAAGATGACTGTGAGAGCGGAAATCGCCTCACACCAAAATATCAATAAAAACTCAAAGAAAATCGAAAAATAGTGTTTATTGCTTTATCAAATTCTCTCTGGAGGTTACAAGACAATTTCTTAAGAATGTTACAAATGATTTTCGAACCCCCTTCCTAGAGCTCCCCTACTCTCTTTTATTCTCTCTTAGCCCTCTTAATGAGCTCGCATTTATGGCATTCAATGCGCGGATTTTCACTTTGAATTCTCCTTGTAACAGTCAATCCTGCAGTTACTTGGGCGCAATCCTCGGCGTTGACTCCGTCGCGTGCTTGGTCAAACTCCTCAGCTCGCTAAACGGTCCGCCTTTCTTTTAAATGGGCTTGAGAAGCCCGATTACCAAAGAGAGCTGAAGCACATTCCGAGTTGACGGGCTGAGAGAACCCATTAACATAGAGCCCAACAACATAGTAAGAGAGCTGAAGTGCTCTATGGAGAGGCGACGAGAGAGCTGAAGCATTCTTCGGTGATGACGACGGGAGAGATGAAGCACTCTCTAAAGTGATGACCAGAGAGCTGAAGTGCTCTCTGCAGTGATGACCAGAGAGCTGAAGTGCTCTCTGTAATGGTGTCCAGAGAGCTGAAGTGCTCTCTGTAGTAAGTTCCGGAGAGCTGAAGCATTCTCCAGTGATGACGACGGGAGAGCTGAAGTACTCTCTGAAGTGATGACCAGAGAGCTGAAGTGCTCTCTGTAATGGTGTCCAGAGAGCTGAAGTGCTCTCTGTAGTGAGTTCCGGAGAGCTGAAGCATTTTCCGGTGATGACGACGGGAGAGCTGAAGCACTCTCTGAAGTGATGACCAGAGAGCTGAAGTGCTATCTGTAATGGTGTCCAGAGAGCTGAAGTGCTCTCTGTAATGNCTCCCACATTTTGCCCCCCAATCTTCCATTACGGGATTTTAATCAGTATCTCGTAATTTGTGCTGGCAATTCTGATTCTCCAGATTCTGTGCCAATCACTTCTTTGAGTGAGGATTTGGGCCTTAATTCCCTACCTGAATTAACTTCTCCATGGCCTCTATTTATATTCATCTTAGGACTCACTTCATAAGTTTTGTGCTACTTCTCATTGCAGACTTCGGAACTTCAAGCCTTCATTCACATTCTCCTTAAGAATCTCCAGGTAATTCATTCTACTCACTTCTCTTTTGCTTTTGTTCCTTAGGAAAATTTTTGCTCTCTATTTGTTGTCACGTGTTCTTGATTTTCTCCCAAAAATCTTGAACTTCTGCTCGTTTGAATCCGTTTTCCGGCATTCTTGCTTCAAAAACAGTTTTTTGGTGCAAAGTTTGGTATTTTATGGATTGAAACATGCAGCTCTTCTTTTGTTCTTCATCGTTCTTCACAAAAATATGAAAATTTTGGTCTCCATCAAGTTTTTAAGAAATTCTTGAGAATTGGTCATTTTTTATCTTAATTCTTCTCTTGGATTTTTTTTTTTTACTTGTTGGTTCCTTTTTTTTAAAGAAAAAGGAATTTTTTTTTTTGAGAAAAGATTCCTTATCTTTCTCTCTCCTTCTCCTCCACTCATTTTTTTCTTCTTCTTCTTCTTCTCTTCTCTCTTCTCTTCTCTCTTCTCTCTTCTCTTTCTCCTTGGACTCTTCTTCTACCCACAGATCGGGCTCTCCTTCCGGGTCCGATCGAACGGTGGTTCAGTCGGGCTCACCTCCGGGTCGGACCGAACGGTGGTTCTCTCCCTTTCGTCTAGATCGTCCGATTGCTCCCCCGAGATGAATAGCCGAGCGCCCGAGCCGAGGTGTCGAGCACCCGAGCTGAATTCCCGAGCGTCCGAGGCGAATAGCCGAGCACCCGAGCTGAATAGCCGAGCGCCCGAGCCGAAGTACCGAGCACCCGAGCTTGATTTCCGAGAGCCCGAGATGGATAGCCAAGTGCCCGAGCCGAAGTACCGAGCCCCCAAGCTGAACAGCCAAACGCCCAAGCCGAGCATCTCTCCGACGGGTCGAGCACCCGAGCTGGAGATCTTTCGACCCGAGCCGAGCGTCTCCCCGACCAGCCGAGCACCCGAGCCGAGTGCCCTGACCAACCGCCTACCCGATTCCGAGCGCAGCCCGTTTCTGGGCCGAAAGCCGCTCCATTCCGAGCCGACCACTCCACATCTCTCCACCGGGTCGGACCGAACAGAGGTTGCTTTTTCCAGCCCGAGCCGAGTTTCTTCCCCTTGTTCATGGCCCATCTCTCCTTTGTCCGAGCCAAGCTCTCCTATTCACGAGCGCTCTCTGTTCGCGGAATTGCTCTTGGAGCCATTGCCGCGGTTCTCGCCTCACCCGAGCTCTAGCCCTTCGGCCACACTTGGGGACTTACCGCCTGGGCCAAGCTCGATTCCGTGAGCCACCTCTCGTGTCGCAAAAAATGAGGCACCTACCTCTATTCCAGCTAAGTCTCCTCTCTTTGGACCTCATTCTCGTTCTAGGTTGACACCGAAAAGGTTGTTAGGATTTCGGAACGATTGCCATATTTCGAGGGACGTTGAGCTTATCTCTCCGTCTCCTTTAGAGAACCCGGAGATTGTTAGGGATGGTCTCTGTTGTGGATATGAGGTGTGCTTTAGGGAATGTATGCTTTCGTTCCCCCTGCCTGAGATAGTTATTCGCTATATGTATGCTATTGGGATTGCTTTGCCGCAACTTTGTCCGAACGCCATACACACAATTGTTGGGTTGCAAACCCTTGCAGAAGAGAATGGTTTTGATCTTGACATTCAATCTCTCGCTCGTCTCGAAGCTATTAGGAAAGCTCCCAAAGAGCGCGGCTTCTTTTATTTGATGTCAAACCAAAATTTCGGCATCATCTCCGGAAGACCGGATAAGGATGAAGATTGGAAACAGTCTTACTTTTATTTTCTGGTGAATGAGTCGACTTTTGGTCGTCTCTCTCATCTAACTGTCACGACTTGGTCTCCTGAGCCGGTAGCGGCTCGATTTTGAGATTTCTATGTTTGTTTGTGTTTTGAGTTTGTCCTTTAGTCTCTTGACGCTTATGTGTTTACTTTTCTTTGTGCAGTGCAACTTCGGAAGGGTGGGCGTACGAGCAAGCTTCCTGCCGATTTAGAGGGATTTGTGCTCACTTGTCGTAGTAAGGAGTGTGCTTGGGAGAGGTTCGACCACTCCAGAGTTCTTGGGTCAGCTCTCCGACTCAAGAATTACGTTGACTCTCAACGATCTTTGTATCATCCTGAAGAACTTGCTGGTTAGTTTTTCCTAACACTTATCACTACAAGNGTATCATCCTGAAGAACTTGCTGGTTAGTTTTTCCTAACACTTATCACTACAAGAAAAAGTCTCATTGATAGCACATGATTAACGCTATAAAAGGCCTT
>OVBE01001764.1:0-33419 GCA_900406425.1 Iberis pinnata | reverse complement strand
ATGACTCTTCTTGAATATCTTAGAGGTTTGTATATATCATCATCACTTTACTTCTTAACGTTTTCGGTTTACAAAGTATTCTTAAAGATGTAAGTAAATACATGTGTGTGCCAAATTAAGTTTCGAGTCTCTGGTCCATAATCTTCTTCGGTGTTCGGAACTAGCCGTTGATAATACATGTTAAAGGCATATATCACTCTTCTTGAACTAGTAACTTTGAACACTTTTTGGAGTGGCTCAATCACTAGACCAAAGTCTTTTGGCGGCTGCCAAATTAGTTGAGACAACAAGAGCATATTTTTTTAATTATTAATTTAGTAATTGGTTTGATAATAAGATTGATATGGATTGATCATAGCAACTAAATACATGTGTGTGCCAAATTAGTTATTTTTTTTATATACCATGGAAGTTTCAGACTTCTGGACCATAATTTCCTTCGGTGTTCGGACCCAGACGTTGATAATACTTGTTAAAGGCGTAAATCACTCCTCCTCAACTAGTGACTTTGAACACTTTTTGGAGTGTCTCAACCACTAGACCAAAGTCCTTTGTTGTGTGCCAAATTAGTTGAGACAACAAGAACATTTTTTATCATGAACTTAAATATTGGTTTGATAATAAGATTGATCATAGTGAGACTATGATTTAAGCTAAACTTTGATTGTTTGTTTTTAGATTTAGGACTGACCGGGACAAAGCTAGGGTGTGGTGAAGGTGGTTGTGGAGCTTGTACTGTGATGGTCACTACTTATGACAGAAACTCAAACAAATGCTTGTTAGTCTTTATTTTTCTTCCATCTCTTTATATATGTTGTGAATAATATTTCATATCGAAAATTGAAAGTAACATTGAGTAATATTTAAAGGATATATATGAGCTCATTTAACAACATTTACAATTGATTTTAAGTTGAAAAACTGATAGTTTGTTTAAGTTTAAAATTTATTGTTAGGTCATGGTTGGTTTCAAGGCCAAGCATACTAAGGACGAGGTTGCGATACATTTTTTATTTTATAAATTTTAGTTTAAGAGCCGGCAAATTTTCAAAATTTTTGTTTCATAACCAGTTCATTTTTTCATCGTAGATTGTAGTTTTTAAGATTTCAGGATCGACCCTGCTTTAAACACGGGCTCATAATATATAAAAAGATACATGCTAGTCCAGCTATTATTGATTGATTTTGAATTGAAACTTTATAAAATTTTTATAATTTTTAAACGTATTGTTCATGCCACATTTATTTTATTTCTCTCATACAATTTTTTGTTTGTGTGTAGGCATTATGCAATCAATGCTTGTTTAGCACCTCTTTATTCAGTAGAAGGAATGCATGTTATATCCATTGAAGGAGTTGGTCATCGCAAACTTGGCTTGCACCCACTTCAGGTAAGTTTTACATGTATATTAGCAGGATCGATCGTGAGATTTTAAAGATTAAAACTTTTATTTTCATTTATGGGGCTACATTTAATATGATATTTTTTTGCGGTTATATACATATCTACATATAAAAAAAGTTGGAGACCAAATTTTTTATCTTATCGTGATGCTCCGAATTAGTTTAAGTAGTTATTTTTCTGGATCACAATGAATCGATTCAGTAACCAAAACTCTATTAAGAAGAAAATTGTATTCGAATAACGAGTGACTAAATTCAATATGGTCTAGTAACAAAAAATCAGAGATGACAACCACTACACTATTTACTCTTTGCTCATATGCAGAACTGGTCCTGAGATTTTAATGGCCGCAAGATAAAATGAAAAACATGGGCCGGTTCTTCAAATAAAATTTTTAAAATTGGCCGGTTTTTAAAGTAAAAATTTGAAAATATAAAATGTACTGCAAGCTCGTGTTTGCTCTACTTGGGCTCAGGACCGGCCCTGTTCTTATGTATATAATAGTTCCTTCTTCGTTTCGATTAAAACATGTGTAATCATTCACACTAACCTAAGATCCAAAACCTCCTAGTCATTCAAAAAAGTGTGGTTTAATCAATCTTTTATATTTTCAGGAGTCATTAGCATCTTCTCATGGGTCTCAATGTGGGTTTTGTACTCCAGAGTTTATAATGTCAATGTATGCATTATTAAGATCAAGTAAAAACCAACCTAGTGAAGAAGAGATTGAAGAATGTCTTGCAGGAAACTTATGTCGTTGTACTGGTTATAGACCAATTCTTGATGCATTTCGAGTTTTCGCGAAAACTAATGATGCTCTATACACTGATTCATCTTCAATTAGTCTTCAAGATGGTTCAAGTATATGTCCATCTACTGGTAAACCTTGTTCTTGTGGATCAAAAGCAACAAAACAAGATGAAAAATTTCAACCTATATCTTATAATGATATAGATGGAACTAAGTATATAGAAAAAGAACTTATTTTTCCTCCTGAGCTTATACTAAGAAAGATATCTCCTTTAAAGTTGAAAGGAGATGGAGATTTGATTTGGTATAGACCCATTAGTCTTCAAGATTTGCTTGATCTTAAAGCTAAACATCTTGATGCTAAGTTATTGGTAGGTAACACAGAGATTGGAATTGAAATGAGAGTCAAGAGGTTACATTATGATGTGTTGATAAATGTTTCTCAAGTTCAAGAGCTTAACATTGTGAATGTTAATGATAATGGTATAGAGATTGGTTCTTCTTTAAGACTTACTCAACTTCTAAAACTATTCAAGAAGGTTATAAAAGACCGGTTTTCGCATGAAACATCAGCTTGTAAGGCATTTGTTGAACAATTGAAATGGTTTGGTGGATTACAAATAAGAAATGTTGCATCAATTGGTGGAAATATTTGTACAGCTAGTCCAATATCTGATTTAAATCCTCTTTGGATAGCTTCAAAAGCCGAATTTCGAGTAATCAACATCAAAGGAGAAGTTAGAACTATACTTGCAAAAGATTTCTTCATTGGTTATCGAAAAATCGATATGAAAAGTAATGAGATTTTGTTGTCAGTGTTCTTACCATGGACAAGAACATTAGAGTATGTTAAAGAGTTTAAACAATCTCATAGAAAAGAAGATGATATAGCTATTGTTAATGGTGCAATGAGAGTGTTACTTGAAAAGAGAGATCAAGAAGTTATTGTTTTAGATACATCTATTGTTTTTGGTGGTGTAGCTTCAATGACTTTGTGTGCTAGAAACACTGAGAAGTTTCTTATTGGAAAGATTTGGAGTAAAGATCTTTTGCAAGATGTGTTAAAAGTATTACAAAGTGATGTTTTAATTGATGAAGAAGCTCTTGGTGGAATGGTTGAGTTTAGAAAATCTTTAGTTTTGAGTTTCTTCTTTAAGTTTTACTTATGGGTTTCTCATCATTTACATGACATAAAGTCTAGTATAGAGACATTTCCATCTTCTTATAAGTCAGCTATACAATCTTTTTCAAGAGAATGTAGAATTGGAAGACAAGAGTATGAGGTTGTCAAACATGGAACATCTGTTGGTTTGCCTGAAGTTCATCTTTCATCTAGAATGCAGGTATGTTAGTCCATCATATGTACTCAACTTTGATTTATTTTTGTGGTAAGCCGGTCATGAGATTTTAGAGGTCGATTTTATATAATTTCTTTTTTTTAAAACACATAGTGGTTATATATTTTTTTAAATGAATCCTTTTTAAAATTAAAATGAAAAATTGGTTAATATGGTAATTTTTATTTTTATAAATTGATAAAATGGTATTTTCTAAAAATAATTTGTATTTAGGTCTCTTATCATTTCGTAAATAGTGAAACATTAATTATTCGTGTGAATCATCAATAATGAATTATTCGTGTAAATTGGTAAATTGTGAATTTTTCAAGTGAATGAAGAAAAATATTTATTTTCCAAATTCAAAAGAAAATTAACTATTTATCAAATTAAAAAACACCCATTTTCCAATTTATATAAAAAATACTCACATTGCTAAAATGCTCAATTAAAAATTTTAAATAAAAAAATAGCTTATGTTTATTCTGCTTCGACTCATGATGTACTCTGCTTGGGATCATTGCCTGATTTACTTGAATTTAGGACCGGCTTTGCGGTTAATACAAAATCTCAACGGTTGTAAATATCAACGCGATTTAAGTTTAGAGAAAAAAAGAGAAATAATTAAGACAAATACTTTGCGCTCTAGAATTTTTTTTATTGATTAATATGTTAAATTTTACAATTAACTAAAACTTCTTATATAAGCCCCAAAACCCGATCCCATTAGAAAAACCTAGGATAATTTCATTTTCCTAAAATAGACTGCACCACTAATTTATTTTATTGGGCCAATAGCCAATTCTATTGAATCCGTTAATATTATTTTATGTCATATTTTAACATCAACCCTCTTTTATATTTATTGTAGGTCACAGGAGAAGCAGAATATACTGATGATACTAAAGTGCCTCCTAATACATTGCATGCTGCTTTAGTGCTAAGTAAAATGCCACATGCACTTATACTCTCAATTGATGATGAAGCAGCCAAATCTTGTCCTGGTTTTGTTGGATTGTTTCTTGCTAGAGATGTTCCTTCAGACAATAAGATTGGACCAGTTGTTGCTGATGAAGAGTTATTTGCTACAGACATAGTCACATGTGTTGGACAAGTAAGCCTTTATGTTTCTCTTTGTCTTTAAAGGAAGTGTTTGTGTTTGGTATCAAAACTGAATTTGAACACAAACATTTTAATGAGATTCTAAATTTATAGGACTTTCAATTTATAAGATTTTAGTAACAAAATTTGGTTATATATATATATATTAGAAAATTTTAATATATAACTAAAGAGTAAAAATATTGGTAAGAAAAATTGTGTTGGTCCCAAATTTTGTTGTTACTTTTTAAGATGTTATTATATGGTTTTTAAATATGTGAATTTATTTAGACGGATTTTTTCTATTTGATTTTTATTACATATGTAAATTTTTATTTTATATGAATTCCGAAAATCTCATATCCGGCTCTATTTGGTATCGATTTATTTGGTTAAAATAAAGTTTTGATAAAACCTAAAAGTAGTCAAAAGTTCTAGGGTGTGCATTCGGTGTGTTCGGTTCGATTTTCTTGGTTTTCAATTTTTTATTTTCGATTTTTCTTTTGTCGTACTGAACCAAACAAACAAATCGGTTTGGTTCGGTTTTTCATTTTTGAAGTTCGATTTTTCGGTTCGAAAATTTAATTTCAGTTAAATTTTCGGTTTTTTCGGTTTATTTTCCGTTTTTTGTTTATTCGGTTAATTTTTGTAAGTTTGGTTCGGTTAATTTAGTAAAAATAATTGTTTCCCAACCGAACTGAACCAAAATTCGGACTGAAATAAAAATTGTGCCGAATTGAACCGAATAAATCAAACCGAACTAACCGAACTAAATATGGTTCAGTTCGGTTCAATTTATTCGGTTTGGTTTAAATGCCCACCCCTAAAATGTTCTCTTAAGAGGATCTACTTATTTAGCAATAATGTATTCATTTTGTTCTCTAAGGTTTAATCAAATGGTTTCTTCTGGCTCTTTCAGGTAATTGGTGTGGTTGTTGCAGATACACATGAGAATGCAAGAACAATAGCAAGAAAAGTTGAAGTCAAGTATAAAGAATTACCAGCAATATTATCAATCAAAGAAGCTATTGATGCTAAAAGTTTTCATCCAAACACAGAGAGAAAATTAACAAAAGGAGATGTAGAACTATGCTTTGAGTCAAAACAATGTGAAAAAATTATAGAAGGAGAGGTTCAAATGGGTGGTCAAGAACACTTTTATATGGAACCTCAAGGTACTTTGGTTTGGACTGTTGATGGAGGCAATGAAGTTCATATGATCTCATCTACTCAAGTAAGCTTATAAATCATTAGCTAGATTAGGAGTTGTCATATTTTCCGAACCAAACTGAACTAACCCGAACTGAACAAATTATAAAATTATCCAAATAAAATAAAAAAATTTATGTGTAATTTTAATCAAACTAAAATAAATTATATAAAATAAAGAAAATTATCTAAACTAAAATATTTTTATTTAAATATAAAAAATACAATATAGTATTTTTATTTAAATATAAAATACATTATAATATATTAATTATTATGTGAAGTATATTATAATTAGTTTATAAACTGATATTATTTAACAATATTTATTTCTTTTTCAAAAATTTTTTTGTCTAAACACAATTCTTACTGAATTTTTTTAGAATGTAATCGAAGTTCAAAATTTTCTCTCAAATGAGATCTATTTTTAGGATCTGAAAAACAGAAAACCGAATAATCTGAATCGAACCAATATAAACTTTAGTTTCGAATGGACCTATTTTCTAATACTTAAATAAAACAAAAAACCGAATAATTAACTTAAACTAAAACCGAGCCGATTAGTCGAATGTCTACTCCTAGGCTAGACTATGATATTAGCCATGTTCGTTTGCCAGTCGCTAGCGGCAGCGATTAACTGCAGCTGTTATCAGTCGCTGGTTATGTTCGTTTGCCAGTCGCTAGCGACAGCGATATCTATTTTGAAACGCTAGAAAATTTGGCAGCTAAATTTTTAATCGCTGGTCGCAGCTATTAATCACTGCGATTAGTCGCTGGACCAGCTACTGACAAACGAACACAATTTTAATCGCTGCCGCTAGCGACTAGCAAACAGGGCCATTATAAGAAAATGTTGTCTCTACTTAACCAATATTGGTATTGTTGTTGTTGTGATTTATATGTAGGATCCTCATAAGCATCAAATATATGTTTCACATGTTCTTGGTCTTCCAATGTCTAAAGTAGTATGTAAAACCAAACGAATTGGTGGTGGCTTTGGTGGTAAAGAAACTAGATCAGCCTTTATAGCTGCTGCAGCTTCTGTACCATCTTATCTTTTAAATCGACCAGTGAAACTCATACTAGACAGAGATGTTGATATGATGATTTCTGGTCATCGTCATAGCTTTCTTGGAAAATACAAGGTTTGTTAAATTAGTGTACAAAAAAATTTGTATAAAAATGAAGTTAATAAGATTTTATCTATGATCGACCATGTTACAAGAAAAGTTAAACGGATTGACAATGTATAGATAAAAAAATTGGTCAGATACCCAAGTTGGGGTGGGACGGATCCAGACCTGCTGGATTCGTGAAAAAGGTATCTGGATCCGGATCTGAGTCAACATTACAAAAAAAAAACTGAAATTTGAAAAAAAAAATTAAAAAATAGAAAGGTGATTATAAAATTACTTTTAAGTTTACTTTTATAATGAAATCAAATTTTATATATTTTAAACTAATGCAAATTAAAATATTCAAGCGTTTTTGTTAAAATAACATAATATATAAAACTATTATTATATATATTTAAAATTATATATATATATATATAGAATATATTTAATATATATATTGGTCCAGATACGGATATCCGGACCTAAAAATTTTAATATCCTGATCCGAGCTCCACGAATATCTTAATTTTCGGAACAGATCCCGGATAATAGTTCCATCCCTATCCCCAACTATGTATGTTTGATGAAAATTTTTGTAGGAAATCACCAAAAAAAACTAATTTGTAGAGTAGTTGAAATTATTGTCACATTTTTAAGATATTATTTTACCTTTTTATAACATAAGTTCTATTTAAATTGTTTTCATTTTTATTCTATATTCATTTAAGGTATAAAATACTATGTAAATTAGGATTTTAGTACTTTTATCTCGTATGGGATTCCGAAAATTTCAGTTCGGTTCGGCTCTGAATGTTACTATGCTACTATTTACAGGTAGGATTTACTAATGAAGGGAAAATCTTGGCTTTGGATCTTGAAATATACAACAATGGTGGGAACTCATTGGATCTTTCACATGCTATTCTTGAAATTTCCATGTTTAATTCAGATAATGTATATGAGATTCCACATGTGAGAATCAAAGGGAATGTTTGCTTTACTAATTTCCCAAGCAACACTGCTTTTAGAGGATTTGGAGGTCCTCAAGGTATGCTAATAGCTGAAAATTGGATTCAGAGAATTGCTGATGAACTTAATAAAAGACCTGAAGAAATCAGAGTGAGTATATTTTCAACTTTTTTCTTTTATTTTCGACCATGAGATTTTGAAGGCCACAATATAAAATAATATATAGTCTGTTTTGCATAATTTTACAAAAAAATGATAAACCGCTATTTAAACTAAAATTTTGAAAATAAAAAATGGCTGTAAGTTCGTATTTGCTTTGTTTGATCTAAAAATCGGTCTTGTTGGTTTCATATTTTGATAATTATGAATTTTTTAGGAGATGAATTTTCAAGTGGAAGGTTCTTTGACACATTACACTCAGTATCTTGAACATTGTACATTGCATCAACTATGGACTGAGCTGAAAGAATCCTGCAAGTTTCTAAAAGCTTGTAGAGAAATCGACGAATTTAATCATCAAAGTCGATGGAAAAAGCGCGGCGTGGCTATGATTCCTACAAAATTTGGAGTATCATTTACTAAAAAGTTCATGAACCAGGTAGATCACATTTATAGAGAATCTATCATTGAAAAATCTCACTTATTATTTTTGGTTTTTTTTGCTTTGTTTTAGGCAGGTGCTCTAGTTCATGTTTATACAGATGGTACTGTTCTTGTAACACATGGAGGAGTAGAGATGGGTCAAGGATTACATACAAAAGTTGCTCAAGTTGCTGCTTCTGCTTTTAAGATTCCTCTTAGTTCTGTTTTTGTGTCAGAAACAAGCACTGACAAGGTAGATTTACATATCTATGCCTATGCGACTTTCGGGTATTCGATTTGGTTCGATTCAGTTCTTTCGAATTTTGGATAGCTCGGATATAACAATTTAGTATCCATTCCAGTATTTTTAAAGTTCGATTTGATTCGGTTCCTAAATTTTTTGTTTGGCTCAGATTCGGTTTTTGTTATTCGGGTAATAGATTTTGATATATGTATTCGGATAATTCTTTCATTTGTTTAGATAACCAATTGGGTATTTCAGTTATTCAATTTTTGACAAAAAATTCTTATTAAAATAAAATTAACTTTTTATAAACTAATATTGTGTTATTTTAAATATAGGTAATTGTGTTATTTGAATATTTAATAATATATTATTTAAATTTGGTGAGGTTTAGTTAGTTCGGTTAATTTAGTTCGGTTCCTAAAATTTTGGTTCGGTTTAGATTCCTTTTCGATTATTTGGATTATAGAGTTTTACATCCATTTCGTTAATTTCATAATTTGGTTCAGACTCGAAACCGAATATTTTAGTCCAATTCGATTTTTCGAGTATAAGTTTATCCAACCTCCAAATATGTCAGCTAGAATTTGGAAATGTAAACTAATGTTAAGACATAACACCAGGGCCGATCTTGGGTACAGCGAGATAAAACATTCGCCTATAGCTCCCGTTTTTATAAGTTTGATTTCATATTTTATACGCCCCCAAAATATAAAATTTTATATATATAGTGGCCCCAAAAAAAGTATATGAAATATTAGTCTCAATTTTTTAAATTTTGTTTTAAACCCCTAAAATTTCAAGGCCGGCCCTGCATAACACAAAACACTAAACTTGTTTCTTGATAGGTTCCAAATGCTTCACCAACTGCTGCTTCTGTAAGCTCTGATATATATGGTGCTGCAGTTTTAGATGCTTGTGAACAGATTAAAGCAAGAATGGAGCCTATTGCATCTAAGCTCAATTCAAACTCTTTTGCTGAGGTAATTCTTTGTTCATCTTCTTGCATTTTTTATATGGAAAAAATTATCTTTTGCTTGATGATTCTTGATGGTGTTAATGCAGCTAGCAAGTGAATGCTATTTTGAAAGAATAGATCTCTCAGCTCATGGTTTTCACATTGTTCCTGAGATTGGATTTGATTGGATATCTGGTCAAGGAAAACCATTTAGATATTATACATATGGAGCAGCTTTTGCTGAAGTTGAGATTGATACATTAACTGGTGATTTTCAAACAAGAAAAGTTGATATAATATTGGATCTTGGTTATTCTCTTAATCCAGCTATAGATATTGGTCAAGTAAGTAATCACATTCTCTTCATTTATTAAAAGAAAATGAGTTCTTGAAAAAAAATGTTAATGTGAATTCTCACGAGATAAGAATAATTATAATAAACGATAAAAATAACACAATTAAAAAAAATTAAAATAGGTCGCTGATCCGACCCGCCAACTTAAACGGGTCAATTACAAATATTTGGACTCGTGGTCATTGACCCGACCCGCCGACATATATTTAAACGGGCATTAAAATGACAAATTTTTAAACGGGTTGAAAATGAACTGTATTATAAACGGGTTGAAAACGAGTTATATTATCAACGAGGTAAATGGTTCGATTTTAAACGGGCTAGGTTAAAATGGATTGGATCTAAGTAGGGACAATTAGCCTGTTTTAACATCTTTAAACATGATTGAGGCAAATATCCTACGTTCCAGAATTTCTTAATGATAGATGTGATCAAACATTTACGAATCTTTATATAAGCTTCAAATCCGATCCCCCTAGAAAAACTTAAGAACGTATTTATCAACTCTATACTAAATTCGGTCCACGACATTTTTATGTCAATTCTATTCAACTCCTTTAACATTTTATCTCACAAGATATAATAGTTTTATACCATAATCTTGCAGATAGAAGGAGCATTTGTACAAGGACTTGGTTGGGTAGCTTTAGAAGAAATTAAATGGGGAGATGAATCTCATAAATGGATTAAACAAGGAAATCTACTCAATTCCGGACCCGGAAATTACAAAATACCTTCCATTAACAACATTCCTTTCAACTTCAATGTTTCTCTTCTTAAGGTAACAAATAAAAAACTTTGGACTTGTTAAGTATTCAGGATCAGTCCTAAGGGCCAAGCAGAGTAAGCACGAGTTTGCTCTGCTTGGCCTTAGACGAGTTCGTGGCCCATTTTATATTTTTAAAATTTTACTTTAAAAACCGGCCCATTTTCAAATTTTTATTTTATAAACCGGCACATGTTTTTCATTTTATCTTACGGCCTTTGAAATGACCGGCTCTGTACTTACATTCGGTTATTCGGTTCCGGGTTCGAATCATTCGGTTCCGGTTCCGGTTCTTCGGTTCTTGAATTCTAATATCCAATATATCCTTTTCAATTTTTTGGTTCGGTTCCGGTTCGGTTCCTTCAGGTTCCGGGTCGGTTCAGTTCTATGTTAAAGGAGCCGGAAAATACATGAAATTTTCGGTTCCAATTCGGTTCCGGGTATTTTAGACCAAAAGTACCAAAAAATACCCAAAATTTTTGGTTAAGTCGGTTCCGGGTATTTCCAGACCCCAAATACCAAAAAAATACCCGAAATTTTTGCTTCTAAGTCGGTTTCGGGTATTTCCATACCCAAAATACCAATAAAATACCTGGAAACACAAAAATTACCCGAAAACAACTAAAATACCTAAAAAAAACTAAGACTAAATTACCTGTAAGTAACCGAATATACAAAGATTACCCGAATAAAAATAAAAATTACCCTAAGAAAGATTAAAGTACCCGAAATATATAATATGTATATATATGTATATGTTTCAGATATTCGGTTCTATCCATCGGTTCTCGGTTCGGTTCCGGTTCCTACCCGATACCCATGGTTCTTCATCTCAAGAACCATTGGGTATTTTTGGGTGGAACTGGAACCGGAACCCTTTTTTTGGTTCTTCGGTTCCGGTTCTTCGGTTCCGGTTTTTTTGCCCAACCCTATCTGTAAGTATTGAATGAAACTAAAGCTTAAGAAGTGTTTTTTTTTTTTTTAATTTAGGGGAATCCAAATTTGAAAGGGTTTCAATCATCAAAAGCAGTTGGTGAGCCTCCATTTTTTCTAGCATCATCTGTTTTATTTGCTATTAAAGATGCAATCAAAGCAGCTAGAGCAGAGATGGGTCTTGGTCACAAATGGTTTCCATTAGATACTCCTGCAACTCCTGAACGTATTAGAATGGCTTGTTTTGATGAGTTTACTTCTCCTTTTGCAACTTCTGATTTTTGTTCCAAGCTTAGTGTTTGAATCCATGATACTTCCTTTTTTGAGTTTCTTTTATTTTCTGTTGGATTAACAATGAGTTGATATTCTTGATATATATTTATGTTATGTAAAATTATATCTCTACAACATACCAGTCCAATGACCAAATTTTATTAAACAAATATTTTATATTCGTCTAGCTCATAACCGGAAAACCCGAAACTATAAAATACCCGAACGGGTTCTAGACCTCATAACTGAAAAACCATAAAACCTAAAAAACCCGACCAAAACCCGAACAGGTACCCGAATGCCCACCCCTATATCAAAGTTGTTGGAACTTTAATTTTAACAAGTGATTAAACATCACTTTTCTGGTGAGTATTCCGGCAAAATCGTTGCTCGGAATTAACGGATTATGAGCCCATTGGAAAGCTTGTAGCGTGGCTACAAAATGGACTATTCATGTGTTAAAATTAAAGTCATATTGAATGAGAAATGTAAGGTCAAAGTATGATGGTTGAGATTAGAATAGTCAACAAATTCATTTAAATAACCAGAACCGAACCGGTTCAATTTAATTGAACCGTTGTGATTGTTCAATTTTTGGTTATTTAAATCATCTTCTTCTCCATCGCTTAATAACTGTTCTGACGTAAAAACATCAGAGAAAAACAAAAACTTTGACAAACACAAACTAACTTCAAGTATCTTCAATTCGGTCTTCAAACGTTGAATACTACATCCATCGATCTGTCACTGTAAGTGTCTCGAGATTGTTCGCATTAATTATGTTCGCTTAAATCTGATTTTCGGTGTGGTAATCGGATTTGTAACGGTTTTATCCTGGGATCCAAAGTCGTATATAACCGTCGCACTACGGGCGATTTATTGGATTAAGGAAAGAGATTAAATTCTCGACTCCGTTTGTTTTTTCTATCGGTTTTAATCACCGTTCTTAATCTGTATTTGCGTTTCTTCTTAGTTTTGCTCAATTCGGTTTATGCGGCCCTAACAAAAGTAAGACCTTTTTACTAACACATACATACTTATATACATACTATATGCATTTTTTGTAATGTTTTTGGAACTTTAGATCTCGTGTCTTTGAGGAGACTTGGGTGAGATTAGAAGGCATGTTATTGTTATCGAGTTTATCAGAAAAGTTGTATTGTGACAGCAACAAGTGTGTTCCAGCTCAATTATCACATCCGGTTCACTTTAATTACATTTTGGTTTATGTTTCCAATAACTAATTGGTTTAGTCAAACCAATGTAGGATCATGCGTATGTAATGGCACTTGGTGCCTAACATTAGAATCAATAAAAAATCATAACAAATATTATCTTCTCTCTTATCTCTATTATTCATCATCATCTTCATCCTCCATTGTTACTTGTTCTTCGAGGTGAGCGTCTAATATCATGAGTGTTTGATTATCAAGAACATGATGAACAAGAGAAAAAGTGAGAATGAATATAGAAAGAGAATGAAAGAGAAGAATTTCTCATTAATTCAAAAATATTAGATCTACAAACTACTAAAGAAGCACAACAAGAATAAGTCTATTCTACAAAGGATAAAGAAAAAGTGTATTAGAACACAAAATAAAATGCTGGATAAATGGATGGAGCAGACAAATCCAAACTTGTAATTAATGGTAAAAACACCTTTTGGCTTTTCCCTTTTGTCTTCAACGATTATATTTGCTATCTAAAGCTTTTATAAGCTCACACAAGCTTGTATTTAAATCATTTCCATTTTATCCACGAGGCAACTATCCACTCATCCACAAGACAACCATCCACAAGATAACCATCCACAAGATGTCTATCCACAAGTGAACCATGACTCCTTTAGACTTGTTTCTTACTCACACTTCAATACCATCCACAAGACAACCATCCACAAGATGTCCATCCACAAGATATCCATCCACAAGTGAACCATGACTCCTTTAGACTTGTTTCTTACTCACACTTCAATACCATCCACAAGATGTCCATCTGCAAGACAACCATCCACAAGACAACCATCTACAAGATGTCCATCCACAAGATATCCATCCACAAGTGAACCATGACTCCTTTAGACTTGTTTCTTACTCACACTTCAATACCATCCACAAGATGTCCATCTGCAAGACAACCATCCACAAGACAACCATCTACAAGATGTCCATCCACAAGATATCCATCCACAAGTGAACCATGACTCCTTTAGACTTGTTTCTTACTCACACTTCAATACCATCCACAAGATGTCCATCTGCAAGACAACCATCCACAAGACAACCATCTACAAGATGTCCATCCACAAGATGTCCATCCACAAGTGAACCATGACTCCTTTAGACTTGTTTCTTACTCACACTTCAATACCATCCACAAGATGTCCATCCACAAGCTGTCCATCCACAAGACAACCATCTACAAGATGTCCATCCACGAGATGTCCATCCACAAGTGAACCATGACTCCTTTAGACTTGTTTCTTACTCACACTTCAATACTATCATCTCTTGAGCTAGTTTCATCTTGATCGCTTCGGATTCAGGGAATCCTTGAGATTAAGAACCTATCACCAATTAATCTGTATCAAGTTGGTTTTTCTATTTATCTAGAAGGTGATATTTGCATATCATCAGATACAATTCAGTCCAAAAGCGAATATGAGGTATTTTTTTGTTAACAACATTAATTTTACATTAAACATAATTTTTTACATAATAAAATTCTTTTATGTTTTGATGGTTAGAAATGTTAGTTTAAGTGTTTGTCGCTTACAATAGATAGTTAAATTGAATGTTCTTTTAAGAAATTAAAGATGAAAATTTGTATTTCCAAATAATGAACTTTCAGCCGTTCATTAAAAATTTGTGTAAAGAATTATATAAAGAAAATGGTTGTTTTATTATTATTATTTTTTTTTTTATAAAGACCTATATTATATCATCATCATTTTTTTGTTGTTGTTGTTTGGGCAGAATCCTGAAACTGGAGAAAAGATAGTAAAACATAGTCATTTAAGTGATGGTTGGTTTCTGATTTGAAGGTTTCTACTCGGGCTGGGAATCGGGTCGGTTCGGTTCGGAACGGGTCGGAAATTTTGGTTTTTGGTTATTTCGGTTTTTGGGTATGTGTTCCGAATTGAACCCGAAAAAATTTCGGTTCGGTTCGGTTCGGAAATCGGTTCGGTTTTTGTTTTTGAAATTCGGTTAATTTTTGCCTATTTTTTCGGTTTTTTCGGTTTTTTCGGTTTTTTCGTGTTTTTCGGTTATTTTCACATATTTTGGTTCGGTTTTTCTGGTTTTTTTTTTGTTTTTTGGTTATTTTCGGTTAACGGTTCGGTTCGGTTACCCGATTTTTTTTTGTGCCGATCGGTTTACAAAAAAAAAAAATCGGTTCGGTTCTGAAAATTTCGGTTCGGTTCGGTTTTTATTCCCAGCCCTAGTTTCTACTGTCTTGATGAGTTTAGTTTGGTTTTTATATGTTTCATTGGTTCTCTGTCGTTAGATGTTTATGTTTTGTTATGAACATCTTTCTAGTAAATGTACCTTTTGCATTGATACAACATACAATCAAAGTCGGTTCTGAGATATTAAAAGCTACAATATGAAATGAAAAAATGGACCGATTATTAATTATAGGTCGGTTCTTAAACTAACTTTTTAAAAATAAAAATGAGCCGCAAGCTCGTGTTTGGTATGTTTAGCCTCAAAATCGACCATGCATACAATGATTAGAAATTATGAGCTGAAAGATACAAAGACATACAAACACTAGTAGGGCTGGGAATAAAAACCGAACCGAAATTTCCGAACTGAAAATTTCCGAACCGAACCGAAATATTTTTTGTAAACTGATCGGCACAAAATAAAAAACAATTCGGGTAATCGATCTGAACCGATAACCGAAAATAACCGAAAAAAAAAAAGAAAAAAACGAACCAAAATATGTGAAAATAACCGAAAAAACCCAAAAAAACCGAAAAAACCGAAAATATAAGCAAAAATTAACCGAATTTGAAAAACAAAAACCGAACCGAACCGAACCGAAAATTTTTTCGGTTCAATTCGGAACATAAACTCAAAAACCGAAATAACCGAAAACCGAAATTTCCGACCCGTTCCGAACCGAACCGATTCCCAGCCCTAGACACTAGTATTAATTGTTAATAATACTATAGAGCTATAAGAGGACAAACAGTAGATGGAAAGGAGAAGATAGAGGCAACCTAAGATCTTATCCATGTCCAAAACGACATCATCAGAGACAATAGCAGTAGAACTGTGCATTAGGCTCAAAATGAAAGCTCCCATCACACACAACATGTTCTTCCCATATTAAGCTTAGCTTCACTTTCTCCACCCTTAACATTGTCATTATTCAAATCAAACCCCATCAACTAAAGCTCTAATGAATCCTCAACACTAAGAAGACTTCAAAAATTTCAGCTATTGCAATGGAAGAGGGTTTAGTATACTGTTTCTAAGAAATCATATCCAGAAAGCTTTTGTCCAATTTCCCATCATACAACATATTAGTCACCAACCCTATTGTGGAAGCATCTCCGGAAAACCCACAACTTCTCATTTCTTTTATTAGCTCAGCTGATATGGCTTTGTCACTAGCTCTAAGGTGTGCTCGGATTAGTGTGTTATAGGTACCACTATCTGGAATAATCTTATCTTCTTTCATTTTCTTGAACAAAGCATCTGCTTTCTCTTTTAAGTCATTCCTACAGAATCCTGAGATCATTGTAGTGTAGATTACAACATCAGGTTGCACTCTGAGGCTAGAAAATATATCCCACGCCTCTTCGACCTTTCCAGCTTTCGATAACCCTTCGATAATAATATTATATGTGAAAATGTTGGGCTCTATTTCACTCTTTTGCAAATCCTCGAATATGACCAATGCATTCTCTAACTTCCCGTTATTACAAAGTCCATCTAACAAAACGGTGTATGTCATACTATCACAAGGCACATTACTAGAAACCATCTTTCTAAAAATTTCTTGTGCCATATCAACATCTCCTGCTTGGAAAAAGCCTTGAATAAGAGTGGTGTACGTTATTGTATCTCCAACGAGTCCTCTTTGAGACATCTCACGGAAGAGCTCCATGCCTTTTGCAACCTTCCCGGATTTGCAAAATCCCTTTATAAGGGTATTGTATGTTACTACGTTTGGGAAACAATCTTTACTAACCATCAAAGCAAACATTTGGTTAGCCTCTTCTATACGATCTTGCATACAAAATCCATTGATCAATGAATTGTATGTGACAATATCAGGATCTATAGACCTTTGAATCATCTCCTTATACAAATTTTCGGCTTCTAAAAGTTTCCCTTCTTTCATAAATGCATCTATCAATGCATTGAATGTAATTAAGTCGGGGTTGATCTTCTTCTCGACCATATCACTCAACAATCGAGAAGCATCACTCCATCTTCCGTAATTACAAAGACAACTTATAAGAGAGCTGTACGTAATAACATTTGGCCAAATCCCTTTGTTCTTCTCCATTTTTCCAAATAGATCGAGTGCATCGTCGACATGTTTGTATTTACACAAACCATCAATGATTGTATTGTAAGTTAACACATCGGGTTTAATCTCTCCTTCTTCCATATTCTTCAACACTTTTAGAGCCAAATCAATATACCCTCTCTTACATAATCCATTCACAACCACGTTATAAGTAACAAAATTCGGCTGACAATCTTTCTTCACCATTCGATCAACTAAACAAACAGCTTCCGAGATTTTGTTGTGGAGGAAAAGTCCATGGATTAAAGTAGTAAATGTGACTGTATCAGGTTTATATCCCAATTCCACCATTTGATCAACTAAAGCTACAGCATCAGAAATCCTCTTACCATGACAAAAACCATTAAGCAATGAAGAAAGTGTAACAATATCAGGATCAAATCCAAGTTTCATCATCTTCCCAAGTATAGCTAAAGCAAAAGAGAGTTGAGAACAACGACAAAAACAGTTTATGAAGATACTGTAAGTGTAGAGATTATGTTGAATTCCTAAATTATGCATTTGTTCTCCCATAGAAATTACAATATCATACTTCTTCATCTTAGAAATTGCACTTAATAATCTACTGAAATCAACAATTGAAGGGAAAGGACGAGATGTTACCATGTTATTGAATAGATTAACTGCATCATCAAGGTTAATATCACGTAGATCTCTAATTTTATGTTTGTAATCGTAATAGGAAGAACTAGATAAAGCTCGATTCCAACAAAGAGAAGTATTCCTTGGATTACCTAGAGTAAATCTGTTGGCCGTAATCGTAATCATCTTCTCCATTTGAAGCTTCAGATGAATGAGGTTTCTTCTCAAATCTCCCAAACAATCGATCAAATAGGTTTCTTCTCAATCTCCCAAACAATCGCTCTGTAAAAAAATGTAAACACTAATTCGTAGGGCTGGGATTTCGAACCGACCCGAAAATTCCGAACCGGAATATATTAAACCGAAGCGAACCGAATTATATTTTAATAACCGAACAGCACAAAAAAAATTCAGTTCGGTAACCAAACCGAACCGAACCGATAAACCGAAATAACCGAATAAACAAAAAAAGCGAACCGAATAAACCGAAAAAAACCCGAAAAAACCAGAAAAAAAACCGAAAAATAACCAAAACATAACCGAATAAACCGAACTTCAAAACCAAAAACTGAACCGAACCGAACTTTTATTTGGTTCAATTCGGCACAAAATCCAAAAACCGAAAACCAAAAAAACCCGACTCGAATTGAACCGATTAAACCGAATTTTCAGCCCTGCTAATTCGCATTGCATGAACAGTGTTTGTTCTTCGACCAGTCCCTGAGAAAGAGAGAACTCACGAGAACCGGTTTATAAATCAGGTATTGGTCTATTACCGGTTCTATTTTGGAAAATCATCCGGTTCTATTAATCGGTTCTCTTCAAACCGGTTTTAATTGAATCATTATGGTCTGCGTTTCACTTCCAAACAAAAAGCCACAATATAGAGTTTTACCTCAATTAAATAGCTGATTTATACTTTTCATATGATTTACAAAATGATATTAAATTTACATTTTTTTTTCTTAATGTTCCTAAGGACTTTTCAACATTAAAACTAGAACTGGGAATTCGGTTAATTGGTTCGGTTCAGGTCGGTTTTTTTTGTTTTCGATTTTTTTCGGTTTTTGGATTTGTCTGCCGAATTGAACCGAATAAAATTTCGGTTCGGTATGAAAATCGGTTTATTCGGTTCGGTTTTTGTTTTTGAAGTTCGATTTATTCGGTTAATTTTCGGTTAAGTTTTGGTTATTTTTTTCGGGTTTATTCGGTTCGGTTTTTTTTATTATTCTCGGGTCTTTCAGTTCTTTTCGGTTCTTAATAAAATAAAAATAAATAAACCGTTTGGTTATCGGTTCGGTTCGATTACCAAAATTATTTTTTTGTGCCAAACAGTTATCGAAACGTAATTCAGTTCGGTTCGAAAAATCTCGATTCAGAAAATTCGGTTCGGTTTATATTCCCAGCCCTAATTAAAACTTTCTTTATTTCTTTATGAATCTATAAATCTAAAAAGATTGGAAAGAATGATAACTCAATAAGAACAAAAAGCATGGTTTAAGATTTTGTAATAAAAAAAGACAAACTGTTTTTTTTTGTTGGTTAAAATATATGACTAAAACAATATATTCTTAAGTACTAAAAGAAAAATCATTATAACACAAAGTATAAGTAGAATTGTCGCACATTTCACCATTGCTCCTTCTCTTTGTGTTCTTTCAGCCTATTCAAAAAACACAACATAAATCCTCGTTAAGATCTCAACAAAAAGATTTTAAGTAAAAGAATCAAAACCTTTTGTAGTTGTTTATAGCCTTCTTCAACTGATGTAGAAACATTTTGTATATTGTAATCTATTCGATCAACAATCGTCCCCTGATTGATACAACAACACACAAAAAAACACTAATCATTAAAAGTAGGGGTGAGCGTTCGGTTTTTGGTTCGGATTATTCGGTTAGGGGCATATAGGAACCATTCAGGTTATTTAAAAATTCGGTTCAGATTTGGTTAAGATATATTCGGGTTCGGATCGGTTTTTTCATTTTTATGAGGACCCGAAATGGAACCGAAAATTCAAAATATCCGTAAAAAATCTAAATTATCCGAACAACCTAGCTGAAATCCAAGTTAATCTAATCAAAAACCTGAAATATCTAATGAATAACCATAAATATCCGAGTTCCTTACCAAATACCTACATATTCTAACTAAAATCCTAACTATCCAATCACAATTACATATATAGTCATATATATACGGGTTTTTCGGTTATACTTTCGGGTTGAGATATATAGGAACCGTTCGGATTATTTGGAAGAACGGTTTGGTTTCGGTTTTTTCGGTTCGGACTTCGGATTTCGGTTTATATGTCCAGCCCTAATTTAAAAGCTTTGTAGAAAGCAATTGAAATATGAGTAAAGCTTGAAACCTGATCAATCACAAGAGCTGATAAATCCTTCATAATCTGTGCAAGGTCATTCACCGAACTCAATACCTATAGAGAGAGAAATCTGAAGTTAATCAATCACCATTGAAATGTCGAAACAATCAGCTTCTTAATTACATATCGCAGTAACAAGCTTCACATTACCTGCTGTATCTCCCTTTCTCTTTCTGCTGAGACATGTTGTCCTTCCTTTAACTTGATCGTCTGGTGTTCGTCGAAACCCTATAAGTGTTGAAGATTAGTTAATTCTCATTGTGACTAAACAAAACCGATCTAAAAGAAGTGTTTTCGTAAGTTTTAAGCGATCTCTTAGAGTTGGTGTTTTACCATCCCACTAAGTTCATCTTCTCCATCCAGTGTTGACATATTTCCATTCAGGTTTAACTCCAAATCTATTCCATCTTGACCCTATGATTAAAAAATCCCAATACGAATAGGATCAGCGGATTAGTTTACATGCTTTCTCCCAAGATTCGAACTTCTGCTAAATTTTATGTAAATAAGAGGGGAAAAAAATACTTCTTTCTGGTGCTGTATACGTTTTAAATAATTAGATTGTTTTCTCCGAAGCTCCATGGAGAGGTTCTGAAGATCTGTTGCAAGAGAACGCTGTCAAAAACAGTATGTCAAAGAGTAGGTAAAGTCCATTGGAGAGCTACAATAACACATTTAGACAGAAACTTAACATTATACTAAAAAAACAAACTAAAAACATAAATTCTCTAAAGTTGTAAGGGAAAAAACACAAGTTTTACTTCAACTTACTGTCAACTAGATGGTAACGAAAGATTTTCTCTTATGATAATAATTTAACCCAAATTCCCCTATGTGACTCTCTAAGCAAACACAAGAAAAGGTACGGGCCAAATATTTTTCGTGAACAAGACAAAGCATATTCAACAATACCTGCACATTTTTCCTGAGATTTGATTCTTCTGAAGACCCTCTAGTAGATAAATTCTGCAATCTCTTTTCAGACTTCCTCAACAAATCCGTGATTTCAAGAGTGAGCATCTCGACCACACGTTGATTCCCTTTATTATCTCCAAATGTAGGCATTAGTGCCTTAGAATGAGCCTTTGCTAGTTCACCCATTTTGTCTCGCACTTTCTGTATATTAAAAGTTATCTCCTCCGAATCGTCTACCCAAGCTGGTGGCAGACCAATTGTGAAGGCATCACTACTGCAAACAAACATTCACATGTTCTTATTTTCTTCTTCTTCAAGAAAATATGAACGCAAACCTTAAATCATCCATATATTTCAATCACCAAGAAAATGATTCCGCTACTGAAACTAATGAAAATTCAACAACAAAAAGGAAAAGCGATAGATCTCATATCATAACATTTCCTTCTTCTACATTAAATCACTAATCTAATTCAAGTAGGCTTCTAATGTCATAGCTAAAGTTTTCTCGAAACAGTCTTTGATTACAATTTGTATCTATATATATATAATCCTCATCTTCTCAAACTACCACAATTTTTGCAGAAATCGAATCATTAGATCTATAAACCTACTTCTACTTAAATCACTAATCTAATTCAAGTAGGATTCTAATTTCATAGCTAAAATTTTCTCGAAACAGTCTTTGATTACAATTCGTTTCTACATATATAATCCTCATCTTCTCAAACTACTACAATTTTTTTTGCAGAAATCAAATCATTAGATCTATAAACCTACTTCTACTTTAAATCACTAATCTAATTCAAGTAGGATTCTAATTTCATAGCTAAAATTTTCTCCAAACAATCTTTGATTACAATTTGTTTCTACATATATAATCCTCATCTTCTCAAACTACTACAATTTTTTTTGCAGAAATCAAATCATTAGATCTATAAACCTACTTCTACTTTAAATCACTAATCTAATTCAAGTAGGATTCTAATTTCATAGCTAAAATTTTCTCGAAACAATCTTTAATTACAATTTGTTTCTCTATATATAATCCTCATCTTCTCAAACTACTACAATTTTTTTGCAGAAATCAAATCATTAGATCTATAAACCTACTTCCACTTTAAATCACTAATCTAATTCAAGTATGATTCTAATTTCATAGCTAAAATTTTCTCTAAACAGTCTTGATTTACAATTTGTTTCTATATATATATATATATATATATAATCCTCATCTTCTCAAACTACTACAATTTTTTTTGCAGAAATCAAATCATTAGATCTATAAACCTGTATATATTACCTTGATGGACCAGGATCACTGGAATTCAAAGGAGCATAAGAGGAATGATTAGACCGAGTAAACGAACCGCTAACCATTTCGATCACTGGACCACCGAACGAATCAGAAGCCGATAAAGATAACGGAGCACGAGCGCTTTTACACGCATCTCTGTGCTTCCTGTACACAGTCGTTCGATTCCTCGTCGCCATCAAGCTAAATCAATCTCCGATATAACTGATTT
Organism: Iberis pinnata; assembly: GCA_900406425.1. NCBI lineage: Eukaryota > Viridiplantae > Streptophyta > Magnoliopsida > Brassicales > Brassicaceae > Iberis > Iberis pinnata. The sequence goes on along the minus strand of OVBE01001764.1, from coordinate 10,466 downwards.
TCCTCAATAAAGAAACAATAGATCGAATTTTCTTGAGCTTTAGATTTCACGAACTCGCAATGAATCTGAATCGCAAAGGCGAAATGTTGATTTCACTTAACCACTAAGGAGAATTATTTGGGCTTTTAGATATGGGCTTTATAAGAAAATAAGCCCATTGATATATTGGACCCTTTTCTATCTAGTTACCAAATCTAAACATTGTTTGTGTGATAATTTTTGGGTAGACTTGACTCAAAACTATGTGCAACCAAATTATATGCAACTAAACTATAATTTTTTAATTTTAAAACTTTTAAATATCACATTTGAATTTATTTATCTCTTTATTTGACCTCTCAAACTATTTGAATTCATCATTAAACTTTTCAGACGATTAATAAGTTTAAATTGCGATTAAAAATCGCGTTTTAGTTTAAATTAAAATCCAAATCAAACCTAATTTTAACATATATCCGATTTTAACTAAACTCAAACCCAAACTTATCTTTCTAAAATTAAAAATGAACTTTTGAGGATACTTTAAATGTTTTATTTAAAATAAAATATTTTAAACTTGTTTATGTATCCACTTAAAAATACACATAAAAAATAGTTTATCAAATATGAAAGTATAAACTTATTAAGTAACTCATAAACATAAACAATATTAAAGTATTTATATATTAAACAATATTAATTTAATATAAATTAACTTTATATTAATTTTATTATAAATTTTACATTGATACAATATTTTTATTTATAGACATTTGAATAAATAATTAAAGTATATAATATTTTATTTTATTTATAAGTATATTAATATATTTAATGAATTTATTTTACTTATATATTAAAGAAATTTATATTGAATTTATTATAAATATAATATTTAATATATATAACTTATTTAATATATATTAATAATTTTTATATAAATAAATTTAATATATTTATTAATGAAAGTATATATTAACCATACTAAAAAGTATTAAGTTATAAATTATCTTCTCAATAATCAAAAAGTTTTAAATGATCGGTAGAGTAATTTCTTCATTATAAAATAATATGATATAACACGTTTATCGCATAAATATTTTATATAATTATTCATAAATTTTAAAAAATACATTGTAAACTAACTTATGAAAATATTAATCACAATCTTAAAAATCACACATATATATATATATATATATATATATATATATGAATTAGTGAGCTTATTCAAATAAAAAAATTAAATTAGTTTTTTGTTTGATACAAATCCATATCTAAATACCATTGAAAAAAAAGTTTGGAATTCCAATTTGTCTCATCTCTAATAAAATTAAACAAAAAAAATGAAATGAGTATACACCACACAACCCAAGACCATAACTCATTTAGAAAAGCTAAAGGTTGTAAAATGACTAAAACTCCCTTAAATTTTGAGACAGTGACAAAGCAAGGGTAATCTAGTCATTTACAGTTTCCATTAATAGATTCATGTCCATGGATTCTCTAGCTTAAAGGTCTCATCTTTAAGTTACTTTTCCTCTCACTTTCTTGTATAAAGAAAAGACTCAACAAAGTAGTGACAGGTCAGGTTTTTCTTCTTGGATTTTATAATCAAATGGAAGAAGATTTGTTTGTCACTTGTGGGTTTGATGATTCTTCAAAGAAAGATCATTTACATGAACTTGCTAAGTATCACTCTGGTTAGTTCTCAAAAAATCTCTCCTTTTTAAAATTTTCAAGTTTTTGATTTTTGGAATTGAAGTTTGTCACTTTTAGATGATAAAACTTTGTTGTTTTTTAGGTTCATGTGTTGAGATTGAAGATGTTGAAGAAGAAGATGATGATGAAATGTCAGTAGATTATCAATGCCCATTTTGCTCAGATGATTTTGATTTAGTTGAATTGTGTCATCATATTGAAGAGGAACATCAGCTAAATGACAAAAATGGGGTAATTTCTATTTTGTTAAAATCCATCTCCCAAAATTCATTTAGTGTTCTTATAATCTGACATTGATGATTCACATGAAACAGTTACTTGTTGCTTCTTCATAGGGCTGGGCATAACCGAAACGAATTTAGTTCGGTTAATTCGGTTCGGTTATTTCGGTTCAATTCGGCAATTTGTTATTTTGGTTCGGCTTTCGGTTCGGTTCAGTTTAACGCTATTTAACCGAACCAAACTATATAAAATTAACCGAATAAATCGGAAAAACCGGAAAAAAAACTGAAAATAAACCGAAATTTGGTCAAAAATTAACCAAAATTAAGATTTTCAAACCGAATAAACGTAACTTAAAATGAAAAACCGAACCGAACAACTGAATACAGCTCAATTCAGCACTAAAAATTTGAAAAAACCGAATAAACCAAATACACACCTCTACTTCTTCATTGTCCCAAGTTGGTTTATGCAATGAGAGTTGCTTTGAACTAAGGACTTTAGTTTATTTCTGTATTTGACCCCTAACAAACCGGTCCATTAATCCAAACTCTAGAATTTGCACTTGCGAAAAGTGATCAGAATCGAATATTGGTCTGGTAAGAAAACAGCAACTATTAGTCTTAATGTTGATGATGTTATGACTTTAGGTATGTCCGGTTTGTAGCAAACTAGTGAAGATGCATATGGTTGATCACATAAACAGACAACATATAGATCTTCATAAACAGAGACTTCACAAGGATGAATCTTATTCACCATTTTCTCTAGGGACAAAGAAGTATCTACAGTCTCTAATCGACTCCCCGCAATTGTCTACTAATCATACATCTAAAAGTGTTCCTGATTCATTACTATCATTTATCTACAATCCTCCATTACAAAACCAGACCAAGCTTCTACTGTCTGATTCATCAAGTGAACCATGTATCAAAGACAAGAGCTTTATTAAAGATTCAACAGAAAAGTAAGTAGCTTTTCTTGATTCTCCTACTCTGTATTTACCTTAACGAATCTAACATTTTGCTTATCGCGTGTGTGTGTGCAGATTCGGGAAATCATCATCTCCAATGTCAGATACTGAGCTTCTCGAAAAGGCTAAGAAGAGAGACTTTGTACAAAGATTAATATCATCAGCCATGTTCGATCACGATATCGAAAACATCTGAGTAATAACATTGTTTGAAATCTTTATTACCTCTTAAAAGTAGTCTTTAATATAAGCCATTAAGCTTCTGTTTAAGTTATACTTGAGGCCTTAGTTTCCTTAACAACCATTTCTTGCGTAGTTTCGAATCTAGAGCTAAGAAAGTTTTCGCTTTGAGTTCATCTTCAAATAAATCACAAGCATCTAATATAAGCTCTTCGTCCATATCTGGTAATGCTTGAATAGCTTCAACAGCATCTTCTATTGTTGTGGTTTTAAGTTCATCGTCATCATCAACTCGAGGCTTCTTCGATTTTATAAAGCTTGTATCATGATGATGATGAAGATCTCTTTTGTTCTTGGGATTAAACAAAAGAGAGTTGCTATCTTCTTCTTCTTCTTCTTCTGTTGTTTCACTAGATTTGAACTCTTGAAACTCGGTTTCAGGATCGAACCAGTCCATAGATACGAAACAGGGATGTTCTTCGATACCCGAATCACCACAGAGCAAACACAAATCTTTGTAATATGGAATTGGTCTAGTCATGAATTGTCTTGCATCTCTATGAGCCTGTTCAAGACAAGAACACACACATTGTAAGTAAACACTTAAAGCTTTAGATCAAAAGCAATCAAATCAATTACCTTTATATGTTCTTGCCAAACATTATCATCAGCTGTAACCATTTCACGTTCATCATCCCAAGTAAATCCATTAGATCGAAGAAGACTCTTGATCGCATTAAACTGTCTTCTTAGAGTTTTATAACGATTCTTCAATACATCAACATCAAAGTTAGATTCAAATTTCTCATTGAAGAGATTAGTCATCTCAATCCATGATTGTTTTCGGAAAACACCTTCGATTTGGTTTCCTCTTCTAGCTTGATCTAACATTAGATCAATGAAATATCTATCCATTGGAGGATTCCAAGTTGTTCTACCTCGTGTAATGTTACTTCCTTTTGAATTAGACATGACTGTTGTTGCTTCAACTTCATCTTCTTGAATCAGAGCTGAAACAAAACAAATCACAGACTAAGAAATCTAAAGGTTCACCAAATAAGATTCAAGATTCATCATACCATTTTCCTCAGAGATTCCATCTGTGTAAATCAAACACAGATCTTTATAATAAGGTATCGATTTTATCCGAAATGATCTTGAATCAGGATGAATCTTCAAAGAAAACATTAAACCTCTGTCAAAAATTCATCTTAAGAAGAACAAGAACACACACAATACACAAAACCCTACCTTGAGATACTCATCCCAAACACTATTATCAGCAATCACCATATCTTTAGCTTCATCCCAACTAAAACCATCAAATTTCAAAAGATTCTTGACAGATTTAAACAAGTTCCTTAACGTTTTGTGTCGATTTTTCAAAACATCTTTACCATAAGGAAACTTAAATCTAGCAGTGAAAGAAGAAGACATAAATTTCCAAGCTCTTTTGCTAAACAAATGATCTTCGAATCTGTTTCCTTTCTTCACTTGTTCTAACATTAACTCTATGAAATATTGATCCATTTCAGGTGTCCACACTGTTCTTAATCTCTCATTTCCGTTTCTATTAACTGTGCTCATTCTTTTCTTCCCCCTTTGAACACGAAACACAAATTTGAAAATTACAGAATCAAAAAGAATCGATATCAAATTCATATAAATAGCTTGATTAGATTTAGCTAAAAGTGTAGAGATCGTCGCTTACAGAGAACTCCGGTGAGAGACAGAGCGAGAATTGGAGTTCCGGTGAGCTTTTAGGGATAAGATTGTTCGGGATAAGGATTGTTCTATTCATGGCTAAGGTTATGCTTATATTCGAAACCAATACAGACTTTAATTTATATTGGGCTTTTGAATTATTATGGGCCTAAATATTAAAACGACGTCGCTTAATTCTAGGGTTTATCTCTTAGAATCACAGTGAGAAAGAGAGAGAGAGTGTTAAGACTTTAACGGAGACTCCATGGATGATTTCAAAGGTCTTCGAATAACTCAACTCGATGATGATGACGATGAAGAAACACCAGTGCAACCAATAAACGTTGATGAATTCGATGATGATGAAGAAGACGACGAAGATATTGAACCTGTGATATTAGGTTTCGTCGAGAGTCCTAAATTCGCATGGTCAAATCTCCGTCAACTGTTCCCTAATTTAGCCGGAGGTGTACCGGTAAGTTAAGTTAAAACATCAAACGTCTTTCAATTTCTGCAAAATCAAGCTCTTAAATTAGCTTCTGATGTGATGTAGGCATGGTTGGATCCAATTAATTTACCATCAGGGAAATCAATTCTATGTGATTTCTGTGAAGAGCCTCTTCAATTTGTTCTTCAGGTAAATTTTGATACAAAGCTAGTTATTGTGTTTCCATGGTTGCTTATTGAGGAAATTTATGGCAGCTTTATGCTCCTTTAACGGAAAAGGAATCAACATTTCATCGAACATTGTTCTTATTCATGTGTCCATCAATGTCATGTTTACTTCGTGATCAACATGAACAATGGAAACGAGGACCTGAGAAAGTTATGCGAAGGTAGATCGAAATTCTCTGATTAGATATTGCATCGTTCTTTGTTACTAGAAAATTCACTATCTTGGTTTTTGTTTTTGAAGTACAAAGATTTTCCGGTGCCAATTGCCTCGTGCTAATCAATTTTACTCGAGTGAGGCTCCAAAACAAGATGGAACAGATAAACCATTGAGTCATGGAGGTAATATATGAACTGGTTAATGTGTTAAGACTCAATCCTGAAAAGTCTCTGTAGTCTTTATATTTGGTTTGTGTTTTCTCTCTTTAGCTCCACTTTGCACTTGGTGTGGAACATGGAAAGGAGATAAACTATGTAGTGGCTGCAAAAATGCTCGGTATTGTTCACCAAAACACCAGGTTTGTGTGTGTGTGTGTGCATAGTTTGTTCTGTTAGATTCAGCACATTTTAATCATCATCTCGTCTCTATCTTCCAGTCACTGCATTGGCGCCAAGGTCATAAAACCGAATGTCAGCTTCTTCATGGGATTCATGAATCATCTGACTCGGGCGCTGACAATAACGGGGTTTCTCTGACTCAAAAGCAGAAAGGTTAGACAAAATACATAAACCTTGCTTAGTCTTAGAACTTTATGTAGTTAGTGATATTAATTTATGTTGGTTTGTGCAGTTGCGAGTAAGAGTCTATGGAAAGAATTTGTATTGATCAATGTGGATGAAAGTGAGTATGATACAGAAATGTCAGAAGATGATGAAGTTGCTAAATCTTTGGTCCCAACAAGAGAAGTTAACGACCAAATGAAATCGCTGATGACTGATTTTGAGGTAATCGCTGCCTTACTTTCACAAACTATAAATTGATATTGTCTGGACTCATTCACAATTTTACATGATTGTTCAGGGAGATGCTGATAAAAATAATTGGGTTGATTTCCAACAACGCGTAGCCAAAGCTCCTGAGCAAGTCCTAAGGTGTGATTCAAAGACACATAAGTTGTGATACTGACATTTTCAACTTAATTCTCTCATGACATCAAAATGTGAAAATACAATTTCATTTTCGGATATAGATATTCCCGGAGCTCTGGAGCTAAACCCCTTTGGCCAATAGCAACAGGAAGAGTCTCTAAATCCGAGATTCCTAATTGCAAATCTTGTGGTGGTCCTCTTTGTTTTGAATTTCAGGTAAACTTTGATCTTCTCTTCTTTCACACAATTTAGATTTTATCAAAACCGGGTTTAGACCAGTTAGAACAACATTTTATCGAAGTTTTCAGTTCTTTTTCTACCAAATTTTGATCTTCTCTTCTTATATAAACTTGTATTAGTCTTGTCTTAGTCTCTTCTTCTGCTTATCTTTACAAAACCAGTTTGGACCCCAAAAAAACTCGGGAAAATAATTCCCCACGAAACTTTCATATACCGATATTTCCCCACGAAATCAGGCCCTTATTTTATTTTCCCTGATTTTATCTTCTAATGCCTATTTCCCCATAATTAGAACTTAAAAAATCAAATTGTCCACTAATCGTAATATAAGAAGCTTTTTACCCATAAAATTGATTTTCCCCCTCGTATGGATCATAAATTAATCAACCAAGTTAATTTAGTTTTATGGTAAAAAGCTTCTTATATTAAAATTAGTGGACAATTTGATTTTTTTTAAGTTCTAACTATGGGGAAATAAGTATTCGATTTTAAAATAAAAAGAAAATAAAATTAGGGTCTGATTTTGTGAGGAAATATCGGTATATGAAAAATTTACGGAGGAAATAGATCGTTTTCTCAAAAAACTTTGTTCTTTCATGTTTTTGCTTATTGGAATGGAACCTTGTCTCTAGGGCTGAGAATTCGGTTCAATCGGTTCGGTTTTTGGATTTTGTGCCGAACTAAACCGGAAAAAAATTTGGTTTGGTTCGAAAATCGCTTTATTCGGTTTGGTTTTGATTTTGAAGTTCGGTTTATTCGGTTAAGTTTTGGTTATTTTTTCGGTTCGTTTTTTTTGTTTATTCTATTATTTTCGGTTTATCTGTTTGGTTACCAGAATTGAAAATTTTTTAGGCCGATCGGTTATTGAAACATAATTCGGTTCGGTTCGAAAAATTTCGGTTCGGTTTATATTCCCGGCCCTACTTGTCTATGTTCTTGATCATTTCAATGGCTATTTTTTTTGTTTTCAGGTAATGCCTCAGTTACTGTTCTTCTTTGGTAGTAAAAACGAAAGAGAATCTCTAGATTGGGCAACAATAGTGGTGTACACATGTGAGAACTCATGTGATTCGAGTTTAAGTTACAATGAAGAGTTTGTTTGGATTCAACTTTACAGTCAAACAACTTAGAGACCCATCTTCTTCTTTACTGTTTGTTTCTCGGTCTCTACAAAAGTTTTGTCTCTCTTAAACCGGATTGAACCGGATCTAATGTATTTGTAAAATTTTCTTGGCTTTATAGTTTATAATATGACATTCTCTAGTCTTATCTTCCTCCAAAGTCCAAAACCTTTCTTCATTTCTTAATTGGGCTTGTAATGAGGGTTTTATAAGCTCGTTATGGGCCTGTTATTCTCATTTTTCTAGACATTATCATACCAAAAGATTGATGTCTAAATTATTTTAGAATGAAAAATATAGAAGTAGGAATGATTTGTAATAAAATTATAAAATTTAGAGCTATTAAATTACTAATTTGAGAAATATGTGCTTAAGTAGTTAAATATTTGAGGAATTCTTTCAAATACTATTAAAAGTTTCAAAAATATCACATATCATATATTGCCTAAGCTCATAGTTACGAATTTCGCAGTTTAGCTGGTTGGTCCGCATACACTATATTTATAGTTAGATTATATAAAAATTGAAATAAAATTGTACAACTTTTTAACTTAACAACTTATTAAGTGAAAAATAATTTAGATATATTTTTTACAAGTATTTTAATTTTATATATTAAAATTTTATGTTTTATTAGATAGATTATTGATTATTATTTATCAAATACATAAAATTATTTATAATTTAATTATTTTTTTTGTTTAAACTAGTTGTCTACGAATCGACCTACCAACCAGCAAACAAAAACTCGTCAAACTCGCGATTTGTGATAGGTCAACCCGTGAAGCCTACCTTTTCATGGACATAATTTTTTGTTGTCCAAACCCGCATCATAACAGTCCAAATATGGCCTAACCCGCAAGTTTTAACCCGTTTTGACACCTCTACATGCGTTAACCTTCTTTCTCGTTACACAAACGTCTTTTAAAATAGCAAAAACCACAAATATATAATCTAAAAATAAACTATAAACAAAAAAGCAAACAACAACACAAAAAACCTTAAAAATAGAAATAACCCAAAAATAACATTTCCTTCTTAAACTCTTTATATAACCAATCTACATTTCCATTCTTCTTCGAAAAAAAAATCACGAGAAGAGAGTTTAAAAACAAAAAAAATTTAAAAAAATGGTAGGAAAAATCATTCTCCTATTTCTCTCAATCTCCGTCACAATGGTTATCGCCGGAACAAAACCACCACCAACATTCACAGAAAAAGGCAAAGCATTAGCAGAAAAACTCTGTGAAAAATCAGAAGACAAAACGTTTTGCGTTACAAGTTTAACATCAAGAAAAGAATCAGAAACCGCAACCGCAGCAAAACTAGGTGTAATCGCATTAAGTATTGCATCAAACAATGCATCAGATACATCATTTTATATAAAAGCGAAATTAAAACAAAAGAATTTAGAACCAGCATTGGAAGATACACTTGATGATTGTTCTAAAAACTATTTAGATGCAGTAGCACAACTTGATGATTCATTAGCAGCTTTATTAACGAATTCTTACACAGATGTTGATATTTGGTTAAATACAGCGATTAGTGATGGTGAAGCTTGTGAAAATGCGTTAAGTGAACGTGCTGGTAATGATGAAGAACTTGGTCGTAGAAACACTAATTTGTTGAAGCTTTGTAAAGATGCTCTTCTTATTAATACTATTTTAACTCCATGAAAAAAAATTTGATTTATTGATGATATTAAATTTTATAATAATTTTTTTTTTTTTTGTTTTGAAGAATATGTATTTATTTGTTCACTTGTTGTTATAATTTTTTTTTTATTATAAATGGCTTGTTAATTTGTGGTGGTAATTAAATTTTATATATATATATATTTCAAGTTGTTTATTGGAACTTTTGAATATATTGTGGAGTATAAATATTGAGTTATTTCTATTTATATATATCTATAAATTTATTGTTGATATAAAATAACCAATGAATTATATATATATATATTTTTTTGTCACATTAATATCTGGACCACAACTGACCGGCTCAGTAGCCCAAACTCCACAAACAGGAGAAAATACACTCGTTATGCGAGTGGCCAGGTTTGAACCCTGGTTTGGTAACAAGGCAACATCGGTGACACAACCACTAGGCCACTTGATCCTTGTTATATATATATATATATAACAAGTTTTTTATTGGATTTTTTAATATATTATGAAGTAAATAGTACATGAGTTATTTTTATAGGGAATTCTCAAAAATACTTCGAAAAAATTAGGTATATTCCAAAAAAAATCCTAAAAATACCATAATTTTTTAAAAAATTACCATAAAAAAATTTGTGTTCCAAAAACTACCATAAAATTGTAATTTGTAATTTAAATATGAAAACCTTAAAACTANGATGAAGAACTTGGTCGTAGAAACACTAATTTGTTGAAGCTTTGTAAAGATGCTCTTCTTATTAATACTATTTTAACTCCATGAAGAAAAGAAAAAATGAAAGTTTTAATTTGATGTTTTATTGATTATTTTTATATTTTGGGTTTTTTGGTATATCATGATTATGATTATGAGAATTGAAGAATATGTATTTGTTCACT
>OVBE01001763.1:0-34409 GCA_900406425.1 Iberis pinnata | reverse complement strand
GATTGTTTGAGAAACAATTGTCTAATTCCCCTTGCTCATAGAATTGAGAATTCCGGTTATTCTACATATGTAATAGATTCAAAAAACCTTATATCTTGTTTTTCTAATCCATAAGACTATACAAGCTTTCCATCTATCCTCTTTTCATTCCCCTTGTTCGATAATTCATCAACCAAAAACAGATTGTTCTTTAACCCAATCTGTTCGAAGATCATCCACAAATCATCCATTCATTCGATCATAGTCTCAACCACCATATGCCTAAGACAAGCCTTGAAGTCTCGGCCCTTTTGCAACAACACATCCATTCGTGCAATAAACCAAAGCCATCAAATTCCCTTGCATCATAAACCCAACCGAAACTTAGAGCCCAAGTTGTCTTTCCATTCTATTCATTCATTGCATTGGTGTCAAAATGAGGAGATCATCAAAGCCTTTAATCAGAGTTGATCCACGATCATATCAATGCCAGACTTGTCAGATGGTGAAGGCAGAGCATCAAGTGCTGAGTGGATTGTTACAAATTCTACTCATTCCCGAGTGGAAGTGAGAAATGATCACTATGGACTACGTAACTGGATTGCATATGGTAAAAGGCAAAGATGAAATATGGGTGATTGTGGATAGACTCACCAAGTCTGCTCACTTTCTCGGCATAAACAGAATGGACAACTCTGAAGTTTTGGCCGAGAGGTATGTCCAAGAAATAGTGCGGCTACATGGTGTACCAGCTAGCATTGTTTCAGATCGTGATTCCGAGTTCTATTCGGAATTTTGGAGATCACTTCAGAAAAGGTTTGGGATGAAAGTGCACATGAGCACGGCTTAACACCCACAAACTGATGGTCAATCAGAAAAGACTAAGACTTTGGAAGATTTATTGAGGGCATGTGTTTGGATGTGGGTGGCAAGTGGGAGAGCTATCTCCATTTGGCCGAGTTTGTATATAACAATAGTTATTAAGCAAGCATTCAACTGTCGCCTTATGAGGCATTATATGGAAGGCCTTGCAGAACTCCCTTATGTTGGACTCAAGTGGGGAAGCAAAGCATTTATGGCTGGGACTTTGTGGAACAGACCACAAAAAAGATCCAAATGCTTAAGATAAAGATGAAGGAAAGAACTTGAATTCGCAGTAGGTGACATGGTCTATCTCAAGACAGTCGCTTACAAAGGAAAGGATCAGGCATCTAAGAATGCTAAGTTGAATCCGAGATACATGGGACCGTACAAGATTCTGCAAAGAATAGGCATGGTTGCTTATAAGCTGGACTTGCCTAAGGAGATGAACCAATTTCATGATGTATTTCATGTATCTCAGCTAAGGAAGAAGTCACAAATCGGGATAAGCTTCTGACTGAAATCCTAGTTGATCCAAGGGAAAACCTTACTGTTGAGGGAAAGCCAGTTTAGATAATTGGTAAAAGGACCATAACAGAAAGAAATAAAAGGTTAAGTATGTACAAGTCGTATGGGATTGTGAAGGTGATGAGGAAATGACTTGGGAACTAGAGGAATTGATGAAGGCAAAGTTTGTTAAGTGGTTTGAGAAACAAAAAGTGGTTCGGCCTAAGAAAGTTAAAGGTGATAATTCGAGGACGAACTAAATCCTAAGTGGGGGAGAGTTGTAACGCCAGCGAACCAAAATCATGGCCAGGGTGGCCGGATCAGAACATGAAAATCGGAAACAAAGAGGTTAAATCCGTATGTTGAGAATTTTTTTTAGAAAAAATGCTAAGCAAAGCAAATCATTTCGGGAATAATGCTAAATCTAAGAATTGTCCCTTGACCGGATGGTGAAAGTATGCATCATTTGAATGAGTTCCAGTCAATGTCTATTTATTATTAATTTTTATAATTAATAAATAAATAGGCAGTGACTCCTCAAACACATGTAATGTTTACTAGTGGAATTATGAAAATTGTCACTAATATATTATAGGGGGTGGGTGTAGTTGAGGATTAGACCGGTTAGGTTGGATAGGCCAAATGATGCTAGAACCCCCTTAGACCATGCATGAGCAACATGGTTGGGATGCTTGACAAGCATCTTTGGACCAATTTGGGAAGATCAATCAAGATTTATCAAAGATTAGATCAGATGAAGTGGGAATCCAATTGTTTTTGGGTGATTTCAGTCAAGGATTGAGCTAAAACCATGCGATCAAGTGGAAATTCGGTCAAAAGATGAGTTATACTGGATAGTTGAGCTGATTCCGAGAATTTTGGAAGTTGGTCGGATGGTTGGTGAAGTCTGGTAGCGTGGTTGGTGTAAGTTGGTGGAAGTTGGTAGCATGGTTGGTGAGAACCGGTCAGATTCAGACAGAATAGTTGAGAATGTCGGGTTTGGACAAGGCATTTATGTCTGTTGGATGATGCGTGTGTGAGGACATGCGTGCGGAAGCGGTTATCTGGAATGATGATCGCATCAGAACGTGGGCGATTATGCGAAATGATGCGCCTATGCGGTTTTCTGAGGAAAGTGGTGGATCGATGACCCGACTTGTTCATATTGGACGGTTGAAGGAGCGGTTGACTCGACTGAAAACCGCCATCTCGCATACAAATATGAATTGATCGGCTCATTTCACCTCTTTGCGAGAGAAACCGATCTTTGAGAGAGAAAGTTTCACATAGAGAGAAAGTCGAGCAAAGTGACATCAGTTCATGAGTTAGCCGAGAAGGTGGGGGAATCAGTTAGTCTGTGTGCCGATCAAACCGCAAAAACAGAAGCATCCAGTCAGTTTGTTAAACGTTAAGGTGAGTGCGTGTACTGAACTAATAGACCTTATATGTGATTGTCTAAGGTTATGTAAGCTGTTTACTGTTTTATAGCCTTTGTGGCTAAGTATGCATGATTCGGGTGTATAATGACCGGATCATGAACTGTTAAGGCAATGATGCCGGAAAACTTACTGAAATGGCCGTGTGATGCTGAAATGTACTAAAATGGCTTAAGAGCCGAACTGTTAAAGCGTACGAGACTAGTGACTGATCTGGGTGAATCCGGATGGTCAGGGCAGTTTAGTCGAACTGTGGGTTACACTGGTGATGCATTTGGATGAATCCGGATGATCAGGACAGTCTAATCCGTTAAACCGTACTCACTAAGAAATAGCATTGCTTATGCCTCCTTTGTGGTCGCAGGTGATGCTAAAGAGTGAGACAGCTCACAGAATCAAGGAAAATGAAGGGAAAGATGGATGGGTGTATATACTGTTTGGGTAGATTTGACTTAAGATTTAATGCAATCTAATGGCTTATTTAGCATGACTGAAATTGTATTAAACTTGTTGAATCTATTATGAAATGCATATTTTTACGTTAACACAACTGAAAGAATGAGAATATGCATGAATTTGACTAAGTAAAGAAAGAACTTAGAAAGATATCGAAAATGCATGAAAACGGCTAAGTATATAAAACCTCTAAAGCATGTCACTACTTAGACTATCCAGGCAATGAACTGAGTCAGTTAGGAAAACTGGGTTGAGGTGTTGCACTTTCTCCAAGTTTAGCTTTAATAGCATCATTCCTTCTTATGCCGCTTCCGTTGCATATAATGGACAACCTCCTAAACAATGACAATATTATCAATACTCAATCTACAAGTATAAAGCTCTCTTGAGCTGGACTAACAAGCTTGGATATAACACCTTTCAATCTAGACACCATCATTTGGGTGATTATCTTCAATAAAACGTTACACAAACTTATGAGCCTAAACTGAGAAACTCTCTCTGGCTTTGCTACTTTACCCACTAAAACTATCATCACGTCATTAAGACCTTTTGGCAAGATACCACTGGCAAATAAATCCAAAACAAATTTGCTCACAGACTCACCAACATATCCCAATTTTTTTAAAATCAAAAATAGCTTGAAAGCCGTCTATACCAGGAGCTTTATAGCTTCCCACACTCATTATTGCATCATGAATCACCAACCTCTCTCGTTCCTCCTGATCCATAATTCAGGTCCCATTAGCATCTTTCATCATTTCTACAGATTTCTTTTTCGATGAACGATTGTAGAAGTATGGAAAATTTTTGTATTCGGATCTCCTAAATCAATCCACTTCTCTCTTGATTTTTGAAACCAGATTATCTATTCCTGCTCAAGGGACTTATCTAGTTCCAACAATAAGAATTTCTCCCTAGATAATAAATTCGGTGGTTGAGAGACCTACAGTAAGGTTTGCACAACCTTAATTTCATCAAGAAACTTCTCCTTACGCTTATGCACACTACCAAAAACCTTTTAGTTTCAAGCTTTGAGATTGGTAGTCAAACCTGATAGCGGTAGCTAACTCGACACACTCTGATTCCATGCAGCAGTCAAAAAGCTTTTGAAACCTTCATGATTAAGCCACATAACTTCCAAACATAAGGCCTTTTCCTCCTATCCACTGCCCTTTCCGTTTGCAACTGTAACCACAAGGGTGCGTGATGCGGGGCTAAAAAGGAAGATGTGTGACTGATGTTTCTTGCCAACGCATCCTCGCCTGCGAACAACAGAGAATCTTGTCCAATCTTTTGGGAATAAATGTTGCCTCAGATTTACCCCTCTTCTAAGTGAAATTTTCACCTCTGAAACCAATATCAATTAGTGCTAACTCATTAATCCATGCTCCAAACTCAATTGAATCNTTTTTCCCCCCCCCCCCCCCCCCAGTTTTTTCTCTCAACCTAACGACAGTGTTGAAATCACCATCAATAATAATTGGTTCCTCAAAACCTATAATCATTTATCTCAATTCTCCCCACATGTTGCTTCGCCTAGAGATTATGAAAGCAACATAAACAACCACTTCAACAAATGTAGCACGACACCATCTTATGTTGCCTTTCTATGAATAAACTGAGAGGTTGCATAAATCACTTCCACCACTCCAACATGAGCTCTCCACACCAACCAAATACCACCATTCTTCCCTACAACATCCACTCAGAAAGAGTTGTCAAAACCCAGAGGACTACAAATATGTGTAGCCCTATCTCCACTCGAATGTGTCTTAAATAATGCTAGAACATCGGCTGAAAACTTCTTAAGTAAATACTCTATCGATCTTCAAATGTTTGGTTTATTTTCCCCCAAAATTTTTTAAAAATGCAGTTCGTCATTATAAAATTAATCGACATTAGAATCACCTCGGCACACCATTAGGCTGCCACGCAAGCCTCGACACTCTTAACAACTTGATTCATATAAGCCTAACTCTCAACCATAATTAAGCCATCCTCCTTCAACCTTTCAACATTTATATTCATATGTGACAGAGGAGTACACTTAGGGTTGTCACCCGTCATATCCCCTCCCTTCTTTCATAACACCTGCATCACCATTTCACCATCAATATGTTGACGTTTGCCCATTTGCACCAAATTTTGTTCCCCTTTTGAAGACCCAAAAATTAAACCCTTTACTGGCCAGTTAACCTTCCAAGCCTTCTGCTTATTCATAAAATGGTCCTTCCCAATTTACCAATCGTAAACTTCTCCTTCGATGAATTTTGTTTATTCAAGTTTTCAAGATGTTGTGAACCAAAGATAGGTATCTCCTTTGACACCTTCTTACCTTCCTTAAAGCTATCTATATGTATTGTGTATTTTTTATTACTAGGCAACACATTCATACCACTATATTGACCTTCAACTTCCACATTTGTACCCAATCCCCTGAAGCTATTCGATATGTCGACAACATTCTTGGCACCTGCTACAGTTCTACCTTGTTTAACATTCATACTCCTGATAGAGTTATGCTCTTTCTTCTTATTTGAGCTCTTAATGAAACCTTCCTCATCCATAACCGCTCCAAAACCTTTGTCTGATGATAAAGCTAAGACTGGTTGCTCAACCGCCTTAGCTCTGTGAGGTCACGATATACCATAGTGCCCATAAAATCTACAGACAGGGAAAATATGATCCAACCCTTAATGTTAAACATAGTATCACTCTCCATTCAAAAAAAACCAGAGCTTATTAGCGGTTGCTTCAAGTTCACTTCAATGTATACTCTAGCAAATATGGATCTCTAAAATCTTAATGTTGTAGAATCCATCTTTATTGGAAGACTCAGTCCTTGATATGGGAAGTCGACGTGGCAAGTTGTAGACACGTGGCTGATGGCGAGTGAGTGGAAGTTTTGGCCGTTAAGATTGTTGTAATGGCAAAATAGAACAAAAACAGAGTGAGAGAGGGTTTAAGAAGAGAAAGCTGGAATCATTTCAAATTAGCTAAGAATTTGTGATTGTACTCTCTCTCTCTCTTGTTTCTCTGTAATTCGAATTGGCTTTTCCATTTGAGGATTGTTTCTACATCTATTTCCTCTGTGGTGAGTTTTATGGATTGTTGTTTCTTGGAACAATAGCTCCTGTGATTGAATGATATTGAATTGGTGAATTGGTGAACTTTTTGTTATCAAAGGTATCAGTAAGTCATTAATCCTTGGAAGCATTCATGGAAACTCGTTCTCATACATTCCGCAAGGATCAATCAGCTCAAGAAGTTGGTGACGAGCTCATATCAAAGGTTTTGATGCTAGAAACTTCAATGCAAGCGCAGAACGAAAAAATTGAGAAACATTTATCAGATCAAAGTGCTATTTTAGCAGGTCAGTTTAGATGGTATGGTCATAAGGTGGTACTAAATGGCATTCATCAAGGGTCTGTTAGGGAAGTTAAAGCAAATAAATTGAAGCTTAAACAAGATGCAATTCAAATCTCAATGATATATGCTAGAGAAGTACATTCTGTTCATGATCCATGTTTATATTCTGTCAATGCAAGTGATGAAGAGCAGCCTGACCAGATACAACTGACACAACTTTTGCAACATTTCCAGAGTATTTTTGAAGAGCCTACATCCTTACCTCTATTTCGAGCCAACCATAATCACAAAATACAGTTAATGGAAGGTTCAAATCTGGTAAATTAGAGACCTTACAGATATGCTATAAACCAGAAGAATGAAATTGATAGAATGGTTCAAGAAATGCTTACTAATGGTACTATTCAATCAAGTTCCAGTTCATTTGCTTCACCTGTGGTTCTAGTTAAGAAGAAGGATGGGTCTTGGAGATTGTGTTGGATTATAGAAGCTTGAACAATACGACTGTCAAAGATAGGTATCCAATTCCACTAATAGAAGACTTGATGGATGAATTGGGGGGGGGGGTTCAAGAATTTATTCAACGATAGATCAGATCTGCGTGCATGGTATCATCAAGTGAGAATGGATCCTCAGGATGTTCATAAAACTACCTTCAAGACACATAATGGTCATTATGAGTATTTGGTAATGCCTTTTGGCTTAACCAATGCACCAGTAACATTTCAGCACCTAATGAACACAATTTTCAGGGACTTCTTACGCAAGTTTGTGCTAATTTTTTTTTTGATGATATACTCATTTATAGCCCATCTTTGGAATTAAACATTCAACATCTTCATAAAGTGTTTGAGGCAATGCAAAATCATTCTTTGTTTGCCAAAAGAAGCAAATGTGCTTTTGGTACTTCCAGAGTAGAGTATGTAGGCCACTTCATTGAGGCTGAAGGTATATCCACTGATCTAAGCAAGATTAAGGCGGTTGCTGAGTGGCCTCAGCCTAAGAATACAAAGAAATTGAGGGGATTTTTGGGATTAGCTGGTTACTACAGGCGTTTTGTTAAAAACTTTGGGTCTATTGCAAGACCTCTGACAGATTTGACAAAGAACGATGCATTCCAATGGTGCAGTGAAGCAGAAAAATCATTTGATGCCTTGAAATCAGCTTTGTGCCAGGCTCCAGTACTAGCATTGCCATTTTTTGATAAACAGTTTGTTGTTGAAACAGATGCTTGTGGAACAAGAATTGGGGCAGTTCTAATGCAGGATGGACACCCTCTTGCTTATATCAGTAGACATCTCAAGGGGAAGCAGTTACATTTGTCTATATATGAAAAGGAGCTATTGGGTGTTGTTTTTGCTGTTCAAAAATGGCGTCACTATCTGATAATAGTTCATTTTATCATTAAGACAAATCAACGCAGTCTTAAGTATTTGTTGGAGCAGAGGTTGAGCACTCCAATTCAGCAACAATGGTTACCAAAGCTTTTGGATTTTAATTACGAGATACAGTATAAAGAAGGGAAAGAAAACTTGGTTGTTGATGCTCTTTCAAGAGTTGAAGGGTCAGACGTTTTACACATGGCCATGACAGTGTTAGAATGTGATTTGTTACAGCAAATTCAAGATGGTTATGCTGGTGATACTTCAATGAGTGGAATTATTCAAAACTTACAGGCAGATCCTTTATCCAAAAGGTTTTATTCTTGGTCTCAGAATGTACTACGCAGGAAGAGCAAGATAGTTGTGCCAGCAGTGAGTGATCTATGCATTAAAATCTTATCTTGGTTGCATAGTTCTGGGGTAGGTGGTCATTCTGGAAGATATGTGACATTACAGCGTGTGAAGAGCCTGTTTTATTGGAAGGGTATGTCTAAGGATATCAATCAATTCTTAAGAAGTTGTCCAGTTTGTCAATAATGCAAATATGAAACAGTGGCATCACCTGGTTTGTTACAGCCATTACCAATTCCTTCTGAAATTTGGACCGAGGTATCTATGGATTTTATAGATGGATTGCCTTTATCATTTGGCAAAAGTGTGATTTTTGTAGTTGTAGACAGATTGAGCAAGGCAACCCACTTTATGGCTCTGTCTCATCCCTATTCAGCTGTTAGTGTGGCTCAGGCATACTTGGATCATGTGTTCAAGCTCCACTGCTTTCCTCAATCTATTGTTTCAGATAGAGACTCTGTGTTTCTAAGTGAATTTTGGCAAGAATTGTTCACAACTCAAGGGACAGATATAAAGTTTTAATCTGCCTATCACCCACAGAGTGATAGTCAAACAGAGGTTGTAAATAGATGTCTTGAAATGTATCTAAGATGTATGTGTAGTCAGAAGCCTCACTTGTGGTCTAAGTGGCTGTCATTAGCTGAATTTTGGTATAACATCAATTTTCACACTGCAACTCAGTTAACTCCATTTGAACTGGTTTATGGCCAGCCACCTCCTCTTCATTTGCCTTATTCACCTGGTAAAGTTAAAGTTGATGTTGTTGCAAGAAGTTTGGAAGAATGTGAAAGCACGATTATGATTCTGCGATTTCATCTCCTTAGAGCACAACATAGAATGAAACAGGTGGCTGATGCACATCGTACATAGAGAGAATTTGAGCTTGGTGATTATGTTTATGTGAAGTTACAGCCATATCGTCAAAATTCAGTTGTCCTGCGTCATAACCAGAAGCTTGCACCCAAATTTTATGGCCCTTATAAGGTTCTGGATCGATGTGGAAAGGTTTCTTATAAGCTGCAATTACCAGAGGGTTCAAGAATTCACCCTGTTTTCCATGTGTCTCAGCTTAAGATTCTGGTTGGCAATGTTACTACTTCCTCAACCTTGCCATTTGATGTGTCTGTCGTAGTGAAGAAGGAACCAGAAGCAATTCTTCAACGCAAAATGGTGAAGAGACAAAACAGGGCTGTTACTATGGTCTTAGTACAATGGAAAGGACAATCTATTGATGAAGCTTCTTGGGAGTTTCTCTTTGATTTGCAGACAAAATTTCCATAATTCAACCTTGAGGACAAGGTTGCTTAAAGGGGCAGGATTTGATATGGGAAGTCGACGTGGCAAGTTGTAGACACGTGGCTGATGGCGAGTGAGTGGAAGTTTTGGCCGTTAAGATTGTTGTAACGGCAAAACAGAACAAAACAGAGTGAGAGAGGGTTTAAGAAGAGAAAGCTGGAATCATTTCAAATTAGCTAAGATTTTGTGATTGTACTCTCTCTCTTGTTTCTCTGTAATTCGAATTGGCTTTTCCATTTGAGGATTGTTTCTACATCTATTTCCTATGTGGTGAGCAGAGATGTAAAAATGAGGTTTTTTATCCTACCCTACCCTAGCCCGTTTTAAGTCCGCCCAAAAAATACCCAGTTTTTAAAAACCCTAATGGGTATAGCCATAATAGGGTAAACCCTAAACCTACCCTATAGGGTATAGGGTAACCCATGGGTACCAAAATTAAAAACCAGTTTTTTGTTATAATTTTATATTATTGTTTCAAGTTTAAGTTTAATATTATATTAAGATTATTATAATGTATATTATAAGTTTATAATATTGTTGTACATGGTGTTCGGAAATTTTTCGATTTTGACGAGTAACGCTATTTTTTTATTTTGGCGGTAATGCGATTTTGTATTTTTGGCGGAAAAACTCGGTTTTGAATTTTTGGCGGGAAAACGCGATTTTGCGTTTTTGGCGGGAAAACGCGATTTTGCGTTTTTGACAGGAAAACACGATTATACGTTTTTGGCGGGAAAATGAAATTTTGCTTTTTTGGCGGAAAAACACGATTTTGCGTTTTTGGCAGGAAAACCCGATTTTGCATTTTTGGCGAGAAATCATTTTTTGTGATAAAACACGATTTTGTGTTTTTGGCTGGAATTGCGTTTTTGGCGGGAAAACATTATTTTGCGTTCTCGACGAAAATAGTGATTTGTGTTTTCCGCGAAAAATTGTGATTTTGCGTTTACTGCGGGAAATCGCGATTCTACGATTTCGGTGGAAAATTGTTATATTGTGTTTCCGGCGAGAAAACGCTATTTGCGTTTTTAGTGAGAAAACGCTATTTTGTTTTTTTGGTGAAAAACCGCTATTTTGTGTTTTTAGTGAGAAAACACTATTTTGTGTTTTTGGTGAGAAAACGCTATTTTGCGATTTTGGCGAGAAAATGTTATTTTGCGTTTTTGGTGAGAAAATGCTATTTTGCGTTTTTAGTGAGAAAACGCTATTTTGCGTTTTTGGCGAGAAAATGCTATTTTGCGTTTTTGGCGGAAAATTGTTATTTTACATTTTTTACGGGAAAACGTTATTTTGCGTCTTTGGCGGAAAAACGCGATTTTACAATTTAGTGATTGTCGAGTTGAAGCTTCATATAAAAACTTTTTTGTTTTGTTTTGTGTCTTGCGGGTACCCATTACCCAATAGGGTAAACCCATGTGATACCCTAAATAAATAAAACCCATTCGGGTAGTATCCTATATTTTTGTAAAGATAACAGACAGGTTCTGAGCTTAATGTTTTAGTAGGGTAATGGGTACCCATTGGGTAAAAACCCACTATTAACATCCCTAGTGGTGAGTTTTATGGATTGTTGTTTCTTGGAACAATAGTTCTTGTGATTAAATGATATTGAATTGGTGAACTATTTGTTATCAGTCCTTTAGCAATCCCCATCAATAAAGAGCGATGATATAAGTTGAATGGTAATTTAGCTAACCGAACCCATATTGGCACATCCCGACCTTTGGCTTCCACATCTCCATGAGCTTCATGTTCATAATCAGAAGAGCTACTTTTCGACCCAACACTTTCACAAAGATACATTGCTTCCATAAGCCATTCATTGCATCTAGTACCTCCTGCCCACTTGTAATCATTGGTTCGCCTATTCCACCATTCAGAAAATCAATTCGCATTCTAGCCATGAAAAACTCATCGCCGACCACTTTCTCCGGGGTTGGAATTCCCCCTTCGATTTTGTCCTTAACTTTCTTTTCCAAAGATCTACTCTGCTTCTGAGACGAAACTGGTGGTCTTCCCACGTCTAAAATCATCACATCCTCCTCCGCCTGTTTTCCCCTGTTGCGCCGTCATCAGTAACCGAAACCCTAGTCGCCATTAGCTCTTTAATTCACTTTGGTGAAATTAGATTTGACGAACGTAAAAGTTAATCCTCTCTATATATATATATATATGAATAAATTTGGAAGTCTTAACTGATTTTATAAATTAGTATACAAAAAGTCAACGTCAATATATTTTTAGTAAATGTTATTGTTGATTTGTTTGAGGGATTAACTTGCATAATCCAATATTTTATTATGTGATATTGATAATTCAGTATATAAATAGTATTTTTGGTACTTCAATAAAAAAAATTCATTACATTGACAATAATCAATGGAGTCCCAATATAAGTGGCTATTTTGAGGCGACTCAAGAACATATATTTTAGGAAAGATAGATTAACTACCATACATTTTAGTACAAATGACTAGAATCATACAATTTTTTTTATTACTTGCATTTTTAAATGCCCAGCGTACCCTTCTATTACGTTGTGACAAAAAACGTATTCACAGGAATGCCATTCGCCACGTAGGAATTCGCTGACGTGTATTAATGAGACGACTTATGGTTATGTTGCAGCTGAGTTACTGAAACCCGCTGAGTTAAGAGAAATTAGCTGACTTACGGGCATAAGTCACCCACTCGTGACGAATTACTTACAAAAGCTGGCTGAGTTAAGAGAAATTAGTTGACTTACGGGCATAAGTCACCCGCTCGTGAAGACTTACTTACAAAAATTGGCTGATTTATTTTTAAAAGGATGACTTACGGTCATAAGTCAACTTACGTTATGGCTGACATACGAAAATATGGTTGACTTATGCGTTTCCGGCTGACTTATGTACTCCTGTTACAGCTGAGTTATACTTCGGCATGATGACTTGTTGAAAATTGTACTGAATTATAGTTAGAGATGGCTAAGTTATGTTTCGCAGGCTGATTTAATGAAGCTGATTTATTGGATGTTAATACAGCTGAGATACCTATGCTCAGTCGTCAAGAGTTGGATTGACGTTCAACTCATTGTGTTTACGATTGACCTACTAGAGAAAGATTAATTACTAGAATAGCATTCATGTCACCGTTGATTTAGTTGACGAAAGGGCTGACTTATGGGTTCCCAGCATATTACGACTGATTAATTTGAGAAAGATTAATTACTAGAATAGCATTCACCTTGCGATTGACTTACGTTGCATTTGATGGCTGATTTACTTGGACTAGGTTATGTGTTTGTATTGTGGCTGAATTATCTTTTTCCCATATCATCATCCATGTCAGCATCCATGCCATGTCATCATCCATTGCGGATGATGATGTGGAAGGTTAAATTTGAGAGAGAGGGTGTTGACTTTTTTTTTCATTGTACATAGTCTTATCCATATTCTTTTTACCAACTTCTCCATCTATCTTCTTCATCTTATTCTTCATCTCACATTGAGAGCTTATGGATCGGGTACTTATTGTTTCCGGTAACTGGTATTCGATGATAACATATTGAATGAGTCGATGCATCATATTCAGCTGAGCTACATGTTCTCGAATAAAGCTTTGAAAAAATTGGCGCACGATACTCCACTAGTTTATGTATCTAATACTCGACAGTTGCAAGATTTTTTAAGCTTATGGAAAATCGAACCTCTACGGGGACTTTCTCGGTGACAATGGTCCGTTCGTTCTACCTTTGAGTGTCGGAATAAACTATCAATAAGCTGTTTGGTATAGAGGTTTTTTTTGGGTCAAGTCTGAGTTATATTAATGATAAATTGAGTTATATTAGCTTAAATGCTGAGTTATTTTAATATCAAAGCTGAAGTTATGTTTTTGATGTAAGTGACTTAATTCCATGATGCGGCTGACTTATTCGAATGGTTATGTTTTCAATAAGCATTTTGGTATAAATGTATTTTTTTAATGGGCCGAGTTCTGTAAAAGATTTGGACTGAGTTATATTATCAGTAGGCTGAGTTATAGTAAAAAACTGCCGGTATATTAGTTGTATCCTTTGATGCATTCTTGTTGAATTGATGTTTTGGATGGTTTTGTTGTTGTTTCTGAGTTATAGTAGTTTTGTAAGATATCAATTGCAAATTGTTGCTTCTGAGTATGGTTGAGTTACCTTTTTTACTTGACCGAATGAGGTTCAATTCTATACTTAGCCAATTTCTTGCGATTTTAACAATTCTTTCAGAGTTCTTAAGTAAAATATGCGTATTTTATAGATATATTCTAACAGTTCCAATACAAGATTATGTTCCAATACCAGAATATTCGAAGAGGGGTTTATAGGATCCTTCGTCCTCAAAGAGGTCTACAGCCATTTTCGCCCGAGTACCTTGAACATTGGTATCGTTTATACCATAAAAAACGACACCAAGTGCTAGACATTCAATAAAATTTAATGTAAACACCCCACAATCACCAGATATATGGTTTTGTGGAACGTGTTTGACATCCATCCATCACAAGGTAAAACTTTTATTCCCTGTAGGTTCTCGTTTGTCATGTGGAACATATTTGTCCAGCATCCGTGGAATCATCTCTAGTAGCGGTTGAGAAGCTTGGTACACTTTATCCGTACTTTCTGGTGTTGCCTGTCCAATGACTGAGTCGTAGCAATCAATCCTCCCCTCCCACAGATGAACGTGATACGTCACCCAATGATCAGTGCCAACTTGTTGTGCCCCGTACAAGTGATCCACATCTATAAACCACTTCTTGTTTGTCTG
Organism: Iberis pinnata; assembly: GCA_900406425.1. Classification (NCBI taxonomy): domain Eukaryota; kingdom Viridiplantae; phylum Streptophyta; class Magnoliopsida; order Brassicales; family Brassicaceae; genus Iberis; species Iberis pinnata. Next base: position 19,991 of record OVBE01001763.1, on the reverse strand, counting down.
AAGGTCTTCTGGTAACATGCCATTTACTAATTTTTCATACTGTTCATAAAATGCGAAGGCATCCGGGTATGGTTCAAAATTATGAAAATCGCAGCGCCAAGAATTCAGAACCAGCTATCGAGAAACACAATGCGGTCACTCCAGAATGGGGTGGGCTCTTCCATGGACTTCCGAATGAGGACTCTAATATACGAAGCCATATGCTATAGAAAGAAGCGTAAATTATCATAACCCGGTCATCGAAGAGTAAATAACTTGGTCACCTATATTAAAAAACCCAGCCATTAACTAAATAACCGAGCCGTAAAGTAGACATACAGTATCACACAACCATCCAAAGCTCTTATCCGTTCCCCACTCATTTCTTACAGTAATAAGCACTTTGAAGAACATACCCTCACTATCCGACTTATCTTCCTTCCTGTACCATTAAACACAACTCAGTTTATGCATAGAACGATGATAGAGTGATTAACAGATGGTCTTAAGGTCGATACTCGAATTTCTTTAGGTGGTCCATTAGTGCCTTCCATTTCACCGGCTCAACAGGTGCTAGAGGATCATATATCGATACAGAAGGATTAATACCCTTCCTCATGTACATCACCCGATTTGGCCCAATTTAAGGAAAATCTTGTGCTTCAGGATCACATTCGGAGATACTTGACCCGTTATGAGATAATTGATACCCTTCTTCTTGTCCTCCGCCGCTTTCTTCTTATCATCCGCCGCTTTCTTCTTTTTCTCTTCTGCTACTTTCTTCTTATCATCAGCCTTTTTCTTTTCTAACTCAGCCTCTGCCTTCTTCTTAGCTTCATTCAGTTTTGTGTTGCGCCTCGTGACGCGTCCCTTAAAAGGATATTTAACGGTCTCATCGACAACAACAACCTCATCGACCTCACTCTGTTTCTCCTCATCAACCTTAGCGTAAATCCATTTCTTTTATAACCACCTGGACTGTCTCTCAGACAATTAGAGGAACCATTTTTGTGAACCCCGCCATAATTGAGTCAGCCAACACCCGCATAGAATTTTCCATAACAGCCACAAATTCCATACCTATATTAGCAGTTTTCCCTACAGCTTTCTTATGCTCCTTTGTTGGTAGCTCAGCCTCACCCGAGACTTTAGCATTCCTTCTTTTATTATTATTATATTTCTTCTGCTTCTTTGTTCTTTTCTCGACCGTAGGTGGAACGTCAGAGTCCCTCCTTCTTTTATTGTGCACATCCCAAAAACCACTAGCATAACGGCCTGCGTGTATGTCTATTATCAAGTTCACAAGTTTTGTGTCGTCTTCTTCATCCGGCTGTTGAGGAACAAACTCTTGTAAAGACTCCTTCATGACCATATTCCTCACGCGAACCTGCACAACTTTAAACATAACTAAACTAAGTTAATGTTAATAATTTCAACCTCATAAACTTATACAACAGATTAACTAATTTTAGATAAAGAAAAATGTCAGACAATCAATAATATTGGGCAAAACCAACAGTGGGAGATTCACGTAGGATTAGTAAAAAAAAAGAAGAAAAGAATCGGCAATTCACGAAGTGTCTTCACAAGTGAATCTCCTGAGCTTACTTAAAGAATCTTGTGAAACTTGTAACAATTACCATTTTTGAAACTTGTAACAATGTAAGTTCTCTAATTACAACTGCTTGATTTGGCATAGCTGAACTTGAGAATATCCTGTTCAAATGAACGTTTTGTTTACCCTATTTTGTTTGTTTATGTTCTGCATTGTAGGATGGGTTCTATGTATACAGAACCAAAACGAAGGAAAAGGACAGCGAGCAATAGAAAACATACAAATCCTGGTGCAAGTGCTAAGCCAGAAAGGTGAACTATGAGGTCAACTATGAATTATCATGAAACAACTTCTCAGAGTATCCATAGGTCTGAGTCGCTTGTTGTCATACATGAAGCTAACCGTTCCAGGATCAACAATTTTCAATTTACAATACTCAGACATTATATTCTCTCCACGTGTACGAAAACTCAACACATATTCATACTCATCCCCGACTATGAGAGTAATTTTGTTCGTATGAATTGGTTCAGGAGATGGAGATCTTGTTGACACCCAAGAAGACCATGTCGAGGACCTAGGCATTGTAAAGAGATTTCTGCAGAGAATTTTGATGAATATAAAACAAACTAGTTTGGTGTTTTCAAAGTGAGAGGCAATATAAAACGTAGTCACTCTGTTTTTTTTAATGGATGTTTTATATTTAAATTTTTTTATAAAATAAAGATTTGTTAATTTTTAAAGAAAGATTTTTATGTTTTCAATAAAGAGAGGGAAACTCACGTCGCGTCAAACTCTTAAAAATGTTTTGGCATGCATGACAATTCCCGGATATGGTTTGACCTCGACAAAGTAATATCACATCATAGCCTAATAGTTGCGTAGTAAGACATCATTCGCCTAGGTTAAAAACATTTATCGATATTATACGACTAAGTTATGTTTACACGGCTAAGTTATTGTTTATCATTTGGCTAGGTTATTATTATTGTCTTATACAATTATAAACAAAATGGCTACGTTATTTTTATTGAATGCATGAGTTATATAATTTAAAATACATGACACGGCTGAGTTACATCAAGTTGATTATTATTTTTTAACACTTTTTTGCTAAGAACTTTCATTAAGAAACACCAATGGAGGTGGTCAGGTAAGCAAACCAGAAGTGTTGATGGTAACAAACTAACATTGCTTTCTTAAACCATCATAAAATCAAAATCCCCATGTATAACTTAAAGAAAGACTAAAGCATTCTTAGACCACCTTCATTGGAGTTGCTAAGAAGATCTTAAGAAGATTTCTTAGCTATTTAAACTGAAAAAATAAATAAAAAATTGATAAATTACTAAGAACCATTTCTTAGTTAAGTGTTTTAAATGGTTATGGATTGAAATGATTTATGACTGAAATGTAAGACCATCTCCAACAATAAAACTCTTAATGGGGGTGATTAACCAATTTTTAATAATATTTTAATAGGTTAAGAAACTCTAATCATATCTATCAAAATATGTCCTCCAATGGTAGAACTCCAAGAAGTTCTTAAATTTTTATTTTTTTAGAAACATTATATTTTGAATATTACAAATAATCAAAGTTGAAATAAATATGAAATGCATATAAGTAAGAAAATGAACCGATAGAGAACCAAAAATTATGGATATTTTTTTGGTATTTCGGGTATGAAATATCCAAAACCGACTTAGAACCAAAAATTTTGGGTATTTTTTTGTTCCTTTAACATGAAACCGAACCAACCCGGAATCAACAAGAACCGAACCGGAACCGAACTGAATATTAGAAAAGTATCAATTGTGTATTAGAATTTAGGATCCAAAGAAATATTTTTTTTACGTTTTCAAGAAAGATAGGGAGAATCACGTCGCGTCAAAGTCAGATAAATTTTTGGCACGCATGAGAATATGTGAACAAATTAAAAGAGGAAACAGTAGTAAAAAAATGTCACGACTGAGTTATCCTACTAAAGGCCTTGTTTATCTTTGTTATAATGGAATTACGAGAATTTTTAATATTCAGAAAGAAAATAAATTACAAACAGCTAACAGACCACCATCAAACTACTGAGTTATGTTTATAGTTCTTTACTTGCCGACTGAGTTATGATTAATTTACGACTGATTTATAATCATGGTTATAACTTATAACTTTTGGAGGTTGCATAAAATAATGGAATTACGAGAATTTTTAATATTCAGAAAGAAAATAAAATACAAACAGCTAACAGACCACCATCAAACTACTGAGTTATGTTTATAGTATTATGTCGAAATCCATTGGTCAGACTCAATCTCATGACCTAGTTTACAACAAAAGTTGTTTAGAACACTCACAAGTTTACATTAATTTACAACATAACAAATAAAAACAAGCTAGATTGACAAGAACTGTATCAGATCCCTTCACTTCATGGATGACTGTTTTCTGCTTTATTGTTAATAAAAAATGTGCATGACTTCATCAGTAACATCATGCCAAATCAACAGTGAGAGATTAGGTGCCCCTTTGGTGGTTTCATAAGCATTTTTCCATCCATCAACACAATATATTGGAGCAAATTGAGCAATGCTTATGAAAATAGAGTTGATAGAATAGACCATATCAATTGATATTGGAGACATAATGATGTCACATAATTCAGGAGGTAATTCAACAAATTATCTGTAGCTACCCTTTGGTAGCAACAGAGAATTTGTTGAACTACCTCTGGAACCGTGTCAAACATTATGCGGGGTGTAACCAAATGTATATTGAAGAGGAAAGTAGGGAGAGTTTCCACTAACTCAAAGAAGTTGCTGGAAAAAGGAACAAAAGAAATTAGAAAAATTGAAGCCAATATAACAGAACAGAACAGAACAGAACAGAACATAGAACCAAAATTACCATTTGGAACAGAGCCAATATTAAAATAAGCATTTGGAGATTAGGTGCCCCTTTGGTGGTTGAATAGGATAAGCATGAGGGAAGCGGATTAAATGCACACTGTTTGTGAGCAATATCAAAATTGAAAGAGAGAGATTTCATGCGTACTCTTTGAGAGGAAATTGTGAATTTGTTAAGAAACTGACAGAGCAAACAGAGAAATAAATAGAGAGAGATAGAGTGAGAACCGTTGCTTCAAAGACAAATGGCGGAGTTCCCTATATCCCTTTTTAATATAAAAATCGAAGAGTCACGATTTTGCGCATTCCCGCCTCTTCTANGTAAAGTAATAAGAGTGGGATTTGAATGTTTTTGTGAAACGACTGAGTAATATGTTTGATTACGGTTCAATTCAGGTTTTATATATGGCTGAGTTACAGTTTATCAATGATTTATGGATTATAATTATTTTGAAACAGATGAGTTATTGTTAATGTATGCTTGAGTTATTTTTAATTTATGCATGAGTTATGAATTTTAAATTTATAACTTAGGCATTAAATAAAAATAACCTAGCCGTATCGTTGATTATAAAACAATAATAATAACATAGCGGAATGATAAACAATAACTTAGGCGTATAATATCGAGTAATTTTTATGTCAGCTATGATGGGATAATACATTTCTGAGGTATCTTATTATGTCAGCTATTATGTCATAGCATTAGGCTGTTACGAGGCGTGTAATGATGCTTATTACGTTACCGAGAACAAAAATTTGAAACTGATTACTTTACTCAGACATACAGAAAAGACTGAGTGTTGTGGCTTATATTACGGGTGGTTAGAGAAATTTCTGCTTAGAAAATAGATTAAAAGTTTATTCTTTTCACAAGTTTAAACTTGTCCGAAACGGGACAAGACCTTTGCTATTATTGTGTTCTAACACAAATCAATTGGTGATTGTTCTATCTTGACCTTGTCCCTTGATCAGAGCTTGAGAATTGGTTGTGAACCTTATCTTCTTACAAACTCCAATGTAAAAGACTCTACGGTTTATTTACCCACCCTCGTCTCTTACTTTTTAATCTTGGATTTTCAGATTCAGCTAACTCTTGCGCAAACATTTGAAGATGATGAAATTGTGTGCTCTACTCATTATTCAAGAATGAGTCAAACATCACATAAACTAAATTTATCTTGGATTTTCTGATTAACATTTGTAGACAATATTCTCTTAGTAATCAAGTAAAAGAATTAGACCAACGGTTATTTTGTTTAAATAAATATGGGTAAAAAAACGACAAAGTATACCTCCTGGTCGATGAGTTTGAGAATGACTCTCTTCTTCTGTTCCGATTCAGGTGTCGGTGATATCCTTGAGATACATGATTTTGCAGTTGGATATATTTTAGATAGCTAGATAGACTTTCAGTGTGAAAGTTACACTATGGCTAAACGTTAATTTATAGCCAAAACAAAGTTTAAGAGGCGGGGATACACAAGAATTGTGACTGTTGAATTTTATAACTCAGGCACTCAACAAAAATAACTTAGCCATTTTGTTTATTATAAAATAATAATAACCCAGCCGAATGATAATTGTTATAACCGAGGAAAATGATGTCTTACTAGTACTATGCAACTATGGTGGGATAATACGTTTTCAAGGTCAAACCCTATGCTTATTATGTAAGCTATTATGTCAGAGTATTAGGCAGTTACGAGGCATGTAATGATGCTTATTACATTACCGAGGACAAAAATTTGAAACAGATTACTTTACTCAGACATACAGAAAAGAAATCCCAGCATTTAGTAATATAACTTAGCTGTAACGATAATTTTACATTTTATAACTCATACATACAGTAAAAGTAACCCAGAAATACATTAACAATAACTCAGCCGTACTAAAATAATTCTGATCCGTCCGTCAATGGTAAACTGTAACTCAGCCATTTACAAACCATAACTCAGCTGTTTTTTTAAAACGATAACTCAGTCGTATCACAAAAACATTCAAATCCATAAATCAGTTTCACATTAAGCCCACTCCTTTGTTCCCACACATTATGCCCACTCTTATTACTTTACCGAGGTAAAAAAAAGTTGAAGAGGCAGGAATATGCAAAATTTACGAGGCGTGTAGTGAAGCGGGAATACGAAAAATCATGACTTTAATCTATTTATTTTTCTGTTTATGTCTTTATATGCTCGCAACTTCTCTCTTAATCTATCTCAGGCTTTCTCTCTTCTCTTCATCTTTCTCTCATCTTAATCTATCGTTTTCGATATTTCTCACAACCAGTTCGCATCCAATCTATCTTTTTCGATTTCGAGTTTGCTCACAAGCAGTACGCATGCAATCCACTTCCCTCCTACTTATCCTATGCAACCACCAAAGGGGCACCAAGTCATCCAAAGTTTATTGTAATATTGGCCGCTTATCCAATGGATCCTCCAAATGGTAATTTCGGTTCTATGTTTTGTTATATTGGCTTAAAAAAAACTAGAGGGTGACAAAAAACAATAATAATGAAAAAACAGTTTGAAACCAGTCTTGGATTTGATCAAGTTAGATTTTGCCATTTTGTGAATAATCATTCTAATGTATTTTGAATCTTAACTCATCTTTTTTATTGATGTTCAGGCTCTATTCCAAAAAGATGAATCTTAATTTTTATGACTCAATTGTTATGCGTTATAGAGTGAGAAAGCAAGATAGAATTAAGATTCTTCAAAACTTTATGAATCGTGTTGATATAAAATTAACTTTTCCAAACAATTATCCTTTAAACAGATTCACACTTAAGTGTTATGATGATCTTGGACCGATTCCTGATATAGATTCAGATGAAGATGCTATGTGTTACGGCTTTTCTGAATCAGATGAAGTTGATAATTACCTTTACGACATCTTTGACATAGCGGCAATGTCTGACGATTACTATGGTCTCTGGGATGACAAAGTATAATCTGACCAGTAATAATTGTCAGACATTTCCGCTATGTCAGAGATGCCGTAAAGGTAATCATCATCTTCATCTGATTAAGAAAAGCCGTAACACATAGCATCTTCATCTAATTCAGAATTATTTTAGTACGGCTGTGTTATTGTTAATCTATTTATGAGTTACTTTTACAGTATGTATGAGTTATGAAATTTAAAATTATCGTTACAGCTGAGTTATATTACTAAATTCTGGGATTTATTTTCTATATGTCTGAGTAAAGTAATCAGTTTCAAATTTTTTTCCTCGCTAATGTAATAAGCATCATTACACACCTCGTAACTGCCTAATACTCTGACATAATAGCTGTCATAATAAACATAGGGTTTGACCTCGTAAACGTATTATCCCATCATAGCTGACATAAAAATTACTCGATATTATAGGCCTAAGTTATAAATTTAAAATTCATAACCCAGGCATCAATTAAAAATAACTCAGACATACATTAACAATAACTCAGCCGTTTTAAAATAATTATAATCTATAAATCATTGATAAAATGTAACTCAGCCATATATAAAACCTGAACTGAACCGTAATCAAACGTATTACTCAGTCATTTCACAAAAAAATCAAATCCCACTCTTATTACTTTATCGAGGTAAATAAAAAAGTAGAAGAGACGAGAATACGCAAAATCCTGACTCTTCGATTTTTATATTAAAAAGGGATATAGGGAACTCCGCCATTTGTCTTTGAAGCGACGGTTCTCACACTATCTCTCTCTATTTATTTCTCTGTTTACTCTATTAATTTCTTAACAAATTCACAATCTCTCTCTTTCCATTTTCCTCTGAAAGAGTACGCATGAAATCTCTCTCTTTCGATTTCGATATTGCTCACAAACAGTATGCATTTAATCCAATTTTGATACTACTCACTCGTAGTACAAACATTATATAACCACGAAGAAAAATCAGTCGTTAAGTAAACATAAACTCATTCGTACAAAAACAATAACTAAGTTGTAAAAGTAGAGACGAAATAACCCAACTCTCTATAAAGAATAATCAGCTTGCTGTAACACAGCCGTATCGTGTATTTTAAATTTTATAACTCAGGCATTCAATATAAAATAACGTAGCCGTGTCGTTTATCATAAAAAAATAATAATAACCCAGCGGAATGAAAAACAATAAATTAGGCGCTTAGGCGTATAATATCGAGAAATTATTATAATTGAGGCAAATGATGTCTTACTAGTACTATACATCCATGTATCTATTTTTCTTATTTGTTATGATGTAAATTAAAGTAAACTTCTAAGTGTTCTAAATAACTTTTGTTCTAAACCCTTGATGAGATCGAGTCTGACAATTTCACAGATATTGCTTTGTTAAAGTAGAGTGACTACATTTTATATTGCCTCTCACTTTGAATGATACACAATAAGTTAGGCGTATAATATCGAAAAATTGTTATAACCAAGGCAAATGATGTCTTACTAGTACTATGCAGCTATGATGGGATAATACGTTTTCGAGGTCAAACCCTATGCTTATTATGTCCCAGCTATGACGGGACGATAAAGTCAGTCCCTCTCTCTCTGCCGCAGCCAAAGATGTTATAATACGCATCTATAATATGATTTACGAGGCGTGCAATGATGTCTTATTACGTTACTGAGGACAACAAAAAATTGAAGAGGCGGGTATACCAACAATTGTGCCTCTTCAATTAATACACGACTAATATATTTTTTACTCTATAATGCTGAGTTATTCTTGAATCCGTAAACGTAATAAGGGTTGAGTTATTCGTAACTCGGTAACGTACTAATGGTTGAGTTATTCATACGTGTGGAATGTAATAAGGACTGAGTTATCCTTAAGTCGGTAACTTGATAAGGGCAGTGCTGAGTTATTCTTACCTCGGTAACTGAAATCGTAATGAAATTTTTTAAAACCCCTTTATTATTTAATAAACTTAAAAATTCTGACTGGGAAAACGTCAATCAGAGTTATCTAAATAAACAAATGGGTTTTTATGTTTATGTTTGTGTTATGTTTTAGTTATCATTTGTATTAAAAAAGTAATGATTGTGCTGTTAATTTCTCTCTCTTCAACCCATTTTATCTATATTTTCCTAATTTCAATACTTAAAATTAACTTTTCAATTATACTACTCCAGTAATTAATTATAGAAAGATGTGTTTCAAGGCAAAATGTGTGATTGCGTATTTTTAGATAGAGAAAAGCAATAATTAAAAGAAACTAATGTGGCATGTAAAGACGTCTTATTACGTTACCAGTTCGATTATTATTAAATCCAGAACTCAGTCGTGTCACAAAAACATTTAAATCCATAAATCACATTATTATTAAGAGCTTCTTTAGTTGTTCTAGAGTAGGAAGTTGAACTTGAATTGTGGTTACGAATAAGTTAGTTTACGACTTAGTTTTTTTCCCTATACGACTGGGTCATGGTTACGAAAAATTATCAATACGACTGAGTTATGTTTACTAAATGACGAAGTTTTATTCGTGTTTAAAAGTTATGGCTGCCTTCAGTTTCAATTACGACGGAGTTATGTTTATAGTATTATGTCGAAATCTGTTGGTCAGAATCAATCTCATCACCTTGTTTACAACAAAAGTTGTTTAGAACACTTACAAGTTTACATTAATTTACAGCATAACAAATAAAAACAAGATAGATGAACAAGAACTGTATCAGTTCCTTCACTTCATGGATGAATGTTTTCTGCTTTATTGTTAATAAGAAAATGCGCATGACTTCATCAGGATTTGAACCAAGATCGAGAACCACTTGACGGACCATTAATCTATAGCTACCGTTTGGAGCAACAGACATATCCATTATGCGGGGTGTACAACAAGGCATCTTAAGAGGAATTTTAGAGAGGCATTCCACTATCCCATTGAAGTTCCTGAAAAAAATAGGAAGAGAAGAAATTATAACAAATTGAATCAAATATAACTGAACATAGAACTGAAATTACCACTTTAATTTACTCTCAACTTAAATTACCATTTGGAGGTTGAATAGGATAAGAAGCCAATATTAAAATAAGTATTTGGAGATTAGGTGCCCATTTGATGGTTGAATAGGATAAGCATGAGGGAATCAGATTGAATGCATACTGTTTGTGAGCAATATCGAAATCGAAAGAGAGATTTCATGCGTACTCTTTGAGAGGAAAATTGAAAGAGAGAGAGATTGTGAATTTGTTAAGAAATTATGAGAGCAAACAGAGAAATAAATAGAGAGATAGAGTGAGAACCGCCTATTTTGATTATTGTTTATTAAGTCAAGCTTTTGTGTATTCCCGCCTCTTATACTTTTTTATTTACCTCAATAAAGTAATAAGAGTGATATTTGAATGTGAAAATAATTTATGGATTTGAATGTTTTTGTGATACGACTGAGTTCTAGTTTTTTTAAAAAAAAACTGAGTTATGGTTTATAAATGGTTGAGTTACAGTCAGAGCCAGCTCTTGATCCTAGCCAAAGAAGCAAGGGCGTGCGGCCGCTGACTTTATATTATTATTTCGGCCACATATTTAAAAATTCTCTCATGGTCTAGTGGTTCCATGCCTTCGCTTCCAACTTATCTTCCTGAGTTCGATTCCCTGAAACTATTTTACCTTTCTTCCTTCTTCCCTTTTTTTTTTTTTTTTCCTTCTTCCCTCTTTTTTCGTTTTGTTTTCCTTTTTTTTATGTGTTTGTATTTCGGCTGACTTATCTTTTTGCCATGTCATCATCCATGTCAGCATCCATGCCATGCTTCAAGAGAGAGGGTGTTGAATTATTTTTTTGCATTGTAGATAATATTACCGATTCTTCTTCGGCAATCAACTTCTCCATCTATCTTCTTCATCTTTTTCTTCATCTCACACTGAGAGCTTATGGATTGTGTACTTATTGTTTCCGGTAACTGGGTTAAGAAAAACAAATATGTACTCGATGCCGACAGTAGCGGATGTAGCTGCTTATAGATGGGAAAACAACACACAAAGTAGTAGAAGAGTTGGTATTTGATGATTACTGATTGAATGGCGCACGATACTCCACCAGTTTATGTCCTTAATACTCAACAGTTGCAAGGTTTTCTAAGCCTATGGAAAATCAAAATTGTACGTCTTTGCTTGGATATTACAGAGAAAACAGATGGCGAAGTTAGTCCCAATGACGGAGCAAGAGATAAGAGTAAAAGGTTATATAGTTTTAGCTCAGAAAGAGAACCCTCAGAAAATGAATCTAATAGCGACGATTACAGTGAGGGTTATGATGGTGTCCATTTCGAGGACAATGACAATGACTACTATAGCAAAGCGGAGGGAGAAAAAGAGAAAGTAGGCAGAGAAGATGAAGTGGTCGAAGAAGATGATGAATTTGACAGCCGATTTGATATGTTCGACGACTCGAATGGTGCATCGTCTGAAGATGATAACTTCTCATACTGTGAGTCTACAGTAGAAAACGAACATTCAACGACGTAACCTCCAAAGAAGAGATCTCATAACTGGTCGATGAGCCAGTGCAATGTGAATCCAGAAGCTTTAAGGTTGGAGATGATTTGCTACATCTTGCGGTAGGGAAACGAGACGAGAGTAAATCCGATTTAGTGAGACGACTGAAACTTCTTGCATTGAGGGATCAATTTGATTTTGATGTAGACATATCTGATACAAAAATATTGGTTGTTTACTGTTGGGAACCTGGATGTCCCTGGAGAGCTTGTGCTTCTAGACAAGGGGTTTCCCTGACATTTTACGTCCGTATTTGTGATGGAAAACATACATGTTCTGTAACTCAGCGTTCTATTCAATCCAAACAAGCAGCACCAGATATTTTAGGATAGTTGTACATGGACTTTCTCTGCGACATTGGTCCGTCTATTCTACCTGCGAGTGTCGGAATAGCTATCAATAAGCAGTCTGGTATAGAGGTATNCGAGTCTGAGTTATATTAATGATAGACTGAGTTATATTAACTTAAATGCTGAGTTATTTTAGTATAAAGGCTGAGTTATGTTTTTGATGTATCTGACTTAATTCTATGATGCGGCTGACTTATTTGAATGGTTATCTTTTCAGTAAGCAGTTTGGTATAAATGTATTTATTTTTAATGGGTCGTGTTATTCAAAAGATTTGAACTAAGTTATATTATCGGTAGGCTGAGTTATATTAACAGTAATGCTGAGTTATTTTAACATAAAGGTTGAGTTACTATTTGACTGACTTAATTTATGATGCGACTGNATTTTAACATAAAGGTTGAGTTACTATTTGACTGACTTAATTTATGATGCGACTGACTTATTCGAATGGTCATGTGGACAAATGCCATATTGGAAGTCACATAAGACGCTGGTACATGCAAGGGAAATTGATGATGGAACACTTGCGATTGGGTTTGAGAAGTTGCCTTCTTACTTATACATGATAAGAAGGGCAAATCCGGGTACATTTGCGCGTCTTCAAATCGATGAGTGTGGAAGATTCGTGTATGTGTTCCTTTCGTTTGGTGCGCGCATAGCTGGGTTTTCTTTCATGCGCAAAGTTGTGGTCGTAGACGGTATGTTTCTTAATGGTAAATAAAAAGGGCCACTTCTCACAGCACTAGCTCAGGATGGTAATTTTCAGATTTTTTCAATAGCTTTCGCTGTGGTTGACACTGAAATTGATGAATCGTGGGAATGGTTTTTTACGCAACTAAATGTTTTGATTCCTGACCAGAATGATCTTGCGATAATCTCAGATAGGCATAAGTCGATAGGGAAATCAATTGGGAATGTGTATCCGCTGGCTTCTTGGGGAATTTGCACGTACCATTTATATAAGAACATTTTGGGACGGTACAAAGGAAAAGATGTTTTTCGTCTGGTGAAGAAAGCGTCAAGATGTTTTAGGTTGCCTGATTTTAATGAGATTTTCCAGGAGATTCAAGCGATTAATCCTAAACTTCATCGGTACCTCCAAAGAGCTGATGTCAGACTGTGGGCGCGTGTCCATTTCCGGGGTGAAAGGTACAACTTGATCACTACGAACATAGTGGAATCAATGAACAGAGCATTGTCAGATGCTAGAGGTCTTACCATTGTTCGACTATTAGAATCGATACGAGAAATGATGACCAGATGGTTTGATGAACGGAGAAAGGATGTTGTATCGCAGCAAACCACGCTTACCCGTGGTGTCGAGAAACTACTACAAGTAAGTCAACCATCACAATTAATAACTCAGCTGTCACAGTTTATATATCTGACGTAAAATTTTATAATTAAGCCGTAAATTTTTTTATTCGGTATTGATAATTAATAATAGTGTCGCGTTGATGCCGCCAAACCGTTTACATTACAATTGATCGATGACAATCGCATGGCAGTTAAATATGGGCAGTCTTTGCATGTTGTTAACTTGACTGCAAGAACGTGCACATGTAACCGTTTCAAACTTGAGAAATTACCATGTACGCACGCAATCACAGCTGCTGTGAAAAGTAAAGTTTGTCATATATCCCTGTGCGTTGATTACTATCACATCGCTGATTTGGTTAAAGCATACCCTCAATCGGTTTTGCCGTTTGATTCAGCGGATCAAGTTCCAGAAAACAAGGATAAACAACCGTGCATGCCCCCGTTTATTCATCAACAACTAGGAAGACCTAAAAATGGATGAAATCTAGTTTAGAAGTTGCACTTGAGAAGAAACGTTCAAGGAAAAAACACACATGTTCTCGTTGTAGAAAGAGTGAGCATAATGTGAAAACTTTTCCGTTGTAAACTGACATATGAATTTGAATGTTTTTGTGATACGACTTAGTTATGGATTATCGATGACTGAGTTCTGATTTATCTATGGCTGTGTTACTATTAACGAATGAGTTACGATTATATTTAATTTTATGAGGCTGAGTTCTCATTGTAGAAAGAGTGGGCATAATGTGAAAACTTGTCCGATGTAAACTAAATTATGAATTTGAATGTTTTTGTGATACGACTTAGTTATGGATTATCGATGACTAAGTTCTGATTTATCTATGGTTGTGTTACTATTAACGAATGAGTTATAGATTAGATTTAATTTTATGCGGCTGAGTTCTCATTTAACATAATAGTTGCGTAATACTCCCTCCATTTTTATTTGATTGATGCTTTTTTAGTTTTAAAATGATTGATTTTTTCAATTTTCTATTCATTTTTTTATTAATTAGTTACAAAGTTCAATAAGTATTAAATGAAAGTATTTGAATTCTTTGATTATTATTGGTTGATTTATATGGGAAAGTGTATATTTTATCAAGAAAATGTATTAATCAAAATTGATTATTTTCTTATTATGTGTAAAATTTAATCAAATAAAAATGGAGGGAGTATAACACAGTAGACATCATATATGGTTCGACCGCGATATCGTAATATTTACATCACAGCAGCGTAATACTATGACATACTAGTACACATCATCTAGGGTTTGACCTCGGTATCGTAATATCACATCATATTTGCATTAAAATAAAAAGTTTGCCTCGGGTATAAATATTTCTCGATATTAGTGCTCAGTCGTATTATACACGGTTAATATACGAAACAACTAAGTTATTTTAAATGTTCGTCTGATTTATGAAATTTATCCTTTGTGTATGTTTGACTTATGAATATTTTACATAATGACTAAGGTAAACCTCTTTACGACTTAGTCATGTTTAATCGAAGAGTAACGACTGAGTTATGCTTACCTTACGGTCGAGTTATGTTTACTATAAGAATGAGTAATGTTTGCTAAATGCCAGTCTTTCTTACTTTACTACTATCATTTTACCTTACGGCTACCTTATGGATTTTAATGTATGTGTTACGAGCAATTAATAACAAATATGATTATGAATAACATAGACTGAGGATTTTATGGATTGTACCATATTGGGAAATTATTTTAGCAAAAATGCCATAAACCATTCAGTTTATCCCATATACCACATCGAGTGACCTATTGGCAGGGGGAAACTACGGACAAGCCCCTATGTAATTAAGAGCGAAATTGGGCAGGATTTTTAGTATGACTTGTGTATTTAATGCACTTTATGATGAATTAATGGTTAATTAAGGGAAAAAGAAAAATTATAATTGCCTTTAATTGATGAAGGCTCGTCATTAATTTTGGGAAAGTTTCTGTTTCTTCCACCGGCGACATTGAAGAAGGTAAGGACACTTAATCACCTTTTTTTTAAATAGTTTGGTATGGTTTTTTATACTTAAATCGCAAGAAAGTCGTCAGACTAACTCCAACGTGACTCTATAATGGAAAAAAGCCGTGTCCCTTTTGACTTTTTCTCCCCAATGGGACGCTATTTCTTACGCCCTTATAGTGTGAATCTTATTATTACTACAGTACCACACTAAATATAGTGTGGTACTGTAGCAACGACATAATTTTTTTAAAAAAAACTCGATATGGAACTGAGGTTTTTTTGTTTTCGAGTTTTTTGGGTTATTTGGATTTTCGATCTTGTATTTTGGACGATTCAATTCTTGGTTAATATTACTTGGTTAGTTTGGTTCGATTTAGTGAATTATTAAATTTAGTTCAGTTTTTGATTCGGTTCGGTTCGGTTCGACAATAATTTTATTTTATACTATTTTAACCAAATCGAATCAAATTTGTTAACCAAAACTTAACCAAATCAAAATGTATTTTAATATTATCTAACCGAACCTAAGAAAAGTGAAAGCCAAATTGATTCCGGCGACCTTGTTTGCGTCCGGTGATGGTTCTCCGATTTGCGGGTATACGAGTCTCCAGGCCGTCGTGAACGTTTAGTTCGCGAGTCTTTTTGTATACCAGAACTTTTACCCAAAATAGGATTAGTAGATGCGGCGGTCGGATTTTTGTCTATCGCCGGAATTTTCCTCCGTTCAGAACCACCGGTAGGGGCGAATCTAGAATGAATTTTAATTGAAATACTAAAGAAAATTTTAAAAATAGATGGGTACACTTGCATCCTCACTCTCCTCTCTAGATGGGTGAAATTTCTTGTAAGTTGCGATTGATTTATATATATGTTGCAAATGAGTTTGATTAATGACAAGACAGAGTTTGATTTCTAAGACGACTGAGTTTTTTTTCCACCGTGGTTGAGTTATATATCTTTTTGTGGGCGAGTTTGATATATGTTGTGGCTGAGTTTTATTTTATATAGGCGTTGGGTTATCATGCAATGGCTGATTTTTTTTCCATCACGGCTGATTTATATTTGTCTTTTTATGATCAGATGTTTTCCTCGGAATATCGAACACATGATTACCCTCCAAGACTATACGCTGAATGGGCTTCTAATATTAAAAAAAATCTCTAAATCACCATGTCCATTTGGGAGACATCCCGGAAGTTAGAGAAGTAATAGGTAATGATGTGTGGGAAAAGCCGAAGGCGTTACCTGTTGGAATCATTTCCAAGCTAGGTGATAGCCCGATCGTTTGGTTTTCTAAGAAAGCACAGTATATACTTTGTAGATAGCTACACGTGAATAAGAAGGAGATTTGGAGTATCGTTCATGATCAACCTATCAGGTTTGGATTAAACGAATTTGTAGAGATAACTGGGTTAAACACAAACCCACTGCCAACGGAAAGTTTTGAACCTGAACCTGAGCAATACGAAGCTTTCTTGGATGAGTTGAATGTGCCGCGTGGGATGGGACCCAAGTTAGATGAATTGAGGACATCATTAAGTGTCTGTCAGACATGGTCTCAAGAAAATTGCAAATGGTTGGGCCTGTTATTCATGCAAGCCATTGGTATTTATGCTCTGAGTACTAATTCTAGGATACCTTTTAAAACTACAAAAATGGTATTCGACGATGATGCTATGATGGCATACCCATGGGGTTGTGTCGCATTGGAACCTCTTGTTAATTCTATTAAGTTTTTCAAAGCAGATGGTAACTCAAAGACCCTCAATGGTTTAGTTCACGTGTTATTGGTTTGGGGGTATGAATATGTCATGTGCTTAAGAGAGAATTATGGGAACAGGTTAATAAACAATGAGATTCCGCTTCTTTGATGGGCTGGAAGCATAAACATGTTAGTTTTGATTATCTCTGATGAGATCAAAAATCATGGCAAGGTAATGTTTCAGTCTGAGTTTTTTTATTCCATGGTTGTGTTATATTCAGACATTTTGTATCTCTTGTATTACTGCTGAGTTATCCAGTTGTTATTTTCTTCTTTGCTGAGTTATGAGGTAGATAGTTTTTATTTACACTATGACTAAGTTGTTTTTATTTACTTGATGACCGAGTGCCTTTTGAATTTTTAAGTCTGGGTTATTGATTACTTTGTGAAGGTGTGCGTGAGGAATATGGTTATGAAGGAGTCTTTGGAAGAGTTGTTTCCTCAGTGGCCAGATGAAGCAGATGAGTCACAACTTGTGAACTTGATAACAGACCTACACGCAGGCTGCTATGTTAGTGGTTTTTGGGTTGTGCAGAGGAATGAGAACAAGAAAATTAGAAAGCAGAACAAAGAAGGTGATGCCGATCTACCAACAAAGAAGCAGAACAAAGATGTTCATGTAGGGAAAGAGAAGGAGAACACAGAATGAAACTTCGTTGTAGAGGTGGAAAATGGGGGTGCTTTGCAGGACGTGGTTATTGGTCTGCGGGAGGTGGCCAGTTTATTTCAGATGTTTCAGAAGAATCTTCCTCAGTTAATCTGAGAGACAATCGAGGTGTGTCTGAAAGAACTGGGGTACGTGAATTTTCCAGAAACAATGATGACATCTCAAAAAACCAACCCCCTATCTATAGCATATCCCTCGCCGCCAAAAATTCTACCGAAAAAGTCCGCTAATAGTCCAAACATAAGACCCCTGAAAAAGGTTTGTCGGAGAAACAAAGTCAGGACTTGGAGGTTGGCAGAACAAAGATGTTCGGTAATGTAAGTCTATTTGACGGCAAAGTTAATTAGTTAATGACTGAGTTATTTTATTTAGGCGACAGAGTTATTTACTCTTACATGACTGGGGTATGATATTTTACTCTTCTTTGTACAGCATATTTTTGCGTATCTTAGAGTCCTCATCCGACGGTCCATGCAAGTTCCCTCCCCATTTTGGTCGCCAGAAATTGCGTATATTGATAGTTGGTTCCAAAACAATATGAAACTCAATTACGATATGTTCAAGTTGGGACCTAAATGCTACAAATTTCATAGTATATATGAAGATGTAGTAAACGAAATGCATCCAACGGAGTTACAGACAAACTTGAAGTGGATAAAAGATGTGCAACACTTGTACGGAGTACATAATGTCGGAGGCAATCATTGGGTGGCGTATCACGCTAATCTGCAGTTGGGTAAGATTGATATCTACGACCCAATCATGGGAGATGTAACATCTGAAGGTGATAAGAGAGTGGTAGAGGAATTTAGACCGCTAATGCATATGATTCCAGCATGATGAACGCGTTTTTTCCTCACCATCTACGAAAACCTTCGTGGCGACAGTTGTCGTGCCGAAGGAAGAAAGGCGACAACATTCCACAGAATACACAAAGCGGTGATTGTGGGGTGTATTCATTAAATTTTGTCGAATGTCTAGCACTTGGGGTAGTTTTCGATGGGATAAACGATGAAAATATTCAAGGTTTACGGGTGAATATGGCAGCAGACCTCTTGGCTGACGGAGGATATAAAAATGTATTGGTGACAAAGGAGAATACTAATCATAGCCAAAGTGAGTGTTAGTATTTGTCTTCTCACTATTGTCGCTAAGGAATGAGACATCATGCGGAATCAAGGCTAAGGAAGGCAGGATGGTGGATCTTTTGACGGAGTTGGGAAGATTGATTGGGTACTTTATACAATGTATTATAGCATCTCCAAACCAACTCTATTATATAGTAAAACTCTATTTTAGAGTGAAATTTTCTCCAACCCATCTCTATTTTCCACTCTATGATAGAGTTTTCACTTTTCCACTCTATAAATGGAGTAATCCTAATTTCCACTCTATGATAGAGTGAAACTATTTTAATTGCAAAGTGGTCCTTTATTTATTATATTTTCATATTTTTACTAAATAAATTAATATTTTCATTTTTAGTTAATTAAATAAAATAAAAAATAAATAATTTAATAGTTATAATAAGCACAATAATTTAAACTTAGAAATTTATAATAAAAACTACATAAAATATATTTTAAAATGTTTTAATTGCTCATTTGTGAGAGAAATTCACTAATAATAAAAATTGAATCAAAAATTTGTTATGTATTATTATTTTGTGATGTAATATATACATGCTTTATTTAAATATTATTATGAAGTTTTATTATTGAGAAAATCGCTCAAATACCATAGAAAAGTTCGAAAATGACTCGAATACCATACATCTTTCAAAAATTACTAGAGTACTTTCAAAANAAATCCACATCATTAAACCGTATTCCATGTCATTAAAACATTATACATATCAAATTTCTCAGTTGCTCAACTATTTCACACTGACTAAAGAAAAAAACGGTTTACTGACCTAGTTATCGCGCTCGTCGTCTTCTCCGAAATCGTCATTCGTCATCGTCGAAA
>OVBE01001762.1:0-34413 GCA_900406425.1 Iberis pinnata | reverse complement strand
ATTAATTTAGGACGCGTGCAAAATAAAGGCGCGACTGTTCGTGGACGTGGACGTGCATGTTTACGAGGCTTCTATTGACTTGCATAATTACAGATAGTTATTCAAACACTCGAAGGTAGAACGCCATTGTTTTCAAAGCTTTATTCAAGACTTACATAATCTTATTTCTGGTGGAGTATCGTGCGCCATTGTTTTCAAAGCTTTATTTGAGAACATGTAGCTCAGCTGAAGATGATGCCTCGAGTAATTCAATTTGTTATCATCGAATACCGGTTACCGGGTGGTTTATATACATACGGCGAGAAAGTAAAGATGAAGAAGATAGATGGAGAAGTTGATTACCGAAGAAGAATCGGTAAGACTATCTACAATGAAAAAAAAAATCAACACCATGTCTCTCAAATTTAACCTTCCACGTCATCATCCTCAGTGGATGATGACATGGCATGGATGCTGACATGGACAATGACATGGCAAAAGGATAAGTCAGCCGCAATACCAACACATAACCCAGTCCTAGTTAAGCAGCCATCAAATGCAACGTAAGTTAGCCGCAAGGTGAATGTTATTCTAGTAATTAATCTTTCTCAAATTAATCAGTTCTAATATGTTGGGAAACCATAAGTCAGCCCTTTCATCAACTAAATCAGCGGTGACATGAATGCTATTGTAGTAAATAATCTTTCGCTAATAGATCAATCGTAAACACGATGAGTTGAACGTTAATCCAGCTCTTGACGGCTGAGCAGAGGTATCTCAGCCGTGTTAACATCCAATAAGTATAACACAGTCAACTGCAATTAATCAGCTTGCAAAACATAACTCAGCCATCTCTAAGTATAACTCAGTACTATTTTCAATAAGTCATCACGCCGAAGTATAAGTCAGCTGTAACAGAAGTACATAAGTCAGCAAAAAAGAGTAAGTCAGCCGAATTCTCATATGTCAACCATTACGTAAGTTGACTTATGACCGTAAGTCAGCCTTTTAAAAATAAATCAGTCAGTTTTTGTAAATAAGTCGTCACGGCCGTGTGACTTATGCGCGTAAGTCAGCTAATTTCTCTTAACTCAGCCAACTTTTGTAAGTAAGTCATCACGAGCCGGTGAGTTATGCCTGTAAGTCAGCTAATGTCTCTTAACTCAGCAGGTTTCAGTAACTCAGCCGAAACATAACCATAAGTCGTCTCATTAATACACGTCAGCGAATTCCTACGTGGCGAATGGCATTCCGATAAATACGTTTTTTGTCACAACGTAATAGAAGGGTACGCTGGGCATTTAAAAAATGCAAGTAATAAAAAAATATGTTTATGGTTATAGTCATTTCTACTAAAATGTATCGTAGTTAAGCTATCTTCCCAAAACTGAAAGTAGGAAATGAAAATACTTGAGTTCTTAGTGAAAAGGGATATTAAAGTGAAGCACTCCCAGTCGGATGCCTGCCCTGAACCGTTGGCTCTCTCAGTCGTGTCTACGAACTCCATGTTGTCATCACTATGTCTTCTAGGAGATCTGAAAGAAGTTGGGCCCCTGATCTTCATTAGTGCACTCCACATCATCTACAACATGGAATGTCTCCTCTCAAGTCCATCTGTTTTCCAGCGGATAGTCTCTGAATCGGTGAAGTCCGATCGTGTTGCGGGAAGATCATATATGCTATAATCCTCAAGTAAGAGAGGAGATACCTCCTCCAGGCTGATGTCTCTCTCTCACCTCTAGGTAGACCTCTGACCATGATTCAGACTTCCAGGAAGCAGCTAGTACCTCGTCTAGAAACTCATATTTGGAAGAAATCTCACATTCTCCACAGAAGTGATATTGGTGACTGCCATCTTAGGTAGACAAATCTTACACTCCTGACATGTCGTGTTAGTAAAGAGAAATATGTGGTTTTTCTTGAACCACTTGGAGTTCAAAAGGTACTGCTCACAAAAAGGTATCTTCGATTTAGCAGTGAAAAGATCGACTAGGATCCAAACATAACGCAAGATCAAAGTATCTAAACTGCCCATCACCTATGTCCGAGTTGGCTTCTTCAATTCCATGAACTTCCTCTCCTACATAATCTAAGCTAATATCAATCCCATGTTGGCCTGATGAGGTGAGAGGTCGTTGCAACTCTCATAACACTCCTAAGTGAACTAACATATGGCATAGTGAATGAGTTTCAACTATTGAGTACCCATTTCTATAGATTCCTCCTTACGGAAAATGAGGTTACGATGATCTTGGAGATGATTCTGATGGCTAGGTTACGAATGCAAGTTATCTTGACGTTCTTAGGGGCATAGTTCCTTTAAGCTATCACATCCCAAATATCATCAAAGGAGGAAAAATTAGGTAGGATATTAAGATTCCCTTCCGCTCTAAGCCCGAAGATAACATTGAACTATGCAATTGGAATCTTGTAAAACTTACCCAAACAGGAGAACTGATCCATAGTCTATGAAAATCTTGGGCGGTCTAGATTTTCGCTGACGAGTCGGAATGAAGCGAGAAACTTTCAAGATAGATCATCATAGAGCGGATGAGGTTGGAACAAGAAGCTACAAAGACCCATTTTGTCAAACATGTTGGTGATGTCATCATCAATACCAAGAGATACTTCATGAAATAAATAAACCTAAGCTGAGTCTAAAATAAATTTAAGTCAAAACAGCAAGTGAAATGGTTGATGCTGAGCAATGATCATAGCAATAGTAATAAAAATTAGCAAGAATCAAGACAGGATCCATTTAGACAAAAAAAAAATCAGGTGAAATGAATAGAAATCAAAATCAAAATTATAAAATCCAACCAACTCAACATAATGCACCATGTTGTGCTTAAAGTAGGTAATAAAAACAACATAGAGAAAAAATACCATTACCTAAACCCTAGACTCATATCCAAAATTGAAACCCAAACTCAAAGCACAAACCAAATCATACCACAAATTAACATGCAACATCAAATAGTTACCCAATAGGATCGAATCGAACCCTAGATATGAGTTCCTAACAAAAGTAATCAAAATTCTCTAAAACATAAAAAATCAAAGAATTCGAACTTAAAGGTGGAGAAATATGAGCCATACCTTTTTGAATCGAGACAAATAGAGCTTGAAAACCCGAGTGAAATGGAACCAAAAATCGTTGAAAATGATGAAGATTTGAGAAAATTGCAAAAATTGAGAGTGAGGAGAGTAGGAAGTGATGAATCTGAAATTAAGGTTAATAAAAGAGAAACCAATGCAATTAACTTTTATAATATGGTTTAGAGCTTCAAAATCCATTTTAAATCAAGTACTGGGTGTTCCTATCACTAAGGTTTTAAAAAGGCAAGATATTCCGCTCACGTCAAATATCGGAATCGAGATAAACATAATTGGTTTCGATGTCCGAAGAATAAAAAAGACATCGACAAATACGTTTACGGACAAGCGAAAATACATATGATGAACATGACACGTTCAGCTCACCAATTGGCGAGCTGGATCTCACAAGTTTAGCTCACCTATTGGCGAGCTGAACAACGTATGTTCATCTAACCAACTGGTGAGCTGACTTCGTCACGTATCCCTCGTCTCTTGTTTCGTATCATTCCGTGTTTCCACTGGAATTTTGCAATAAAAATCATAAAACTCGCATAAGTCTCGAAGTAATCATATAAACGGTTTCGGTTATCCCGAACACCGAGATCACCTTAGCTATACGATTATTTCCTACGACTTGCAGAAGAATCATGAAATCTTCTCATATGGAGTTAATCGTATAAAATGATAATGGTTTGCCAAAATGCCAAGATTATCTTAACTATACGATTAAAATCATCATTCTTCACGGCCATAAATACGTGCTCGTATTTACCGATCGTATAAAACAATAAACGAATAATTTAAATGTCGATATTATCTCGCTCATATGATCAATGTAATCTTTCCAAAAATTCTCGATCGTATCATCCTACAAAAGCTTGGTTCTCCGATGAGAATCATAAAAATCACTTAAATCGTTAAACGACTCATCAAGGCCTAAAACTTGGTAACGGTTCACTTAAAAAATCGAGCCCAATCACAATGGCGGTTGAAGCTTGTCCTGAAGCCATGAATAAAATGTAAGAACTCCAAAAAAGGAAGATTTACGTAGAAGAATAAACCAGAAAGGGAAGATGGATTAACCATGAAGCCTATATAAGACAGATGAAGAGAAGGGGCACAGACACGTTGAATTCTCCACACCAAAATACTTAGGGCTTTAGACTTTTTTTCATTTTTGCTAGTGAGTTGCGACTCAATTAGGTTATTGAAAGTGTATGTTGTTAGATCGAAGATATCTCGCCTACAGTTCTTACGGTCGAGGCTATCGCCTGATTGTAACGCGTTCATGAGATTTAGAATAAGACTTATTCTTCCCTCTTTCGTATTCTTAAATTCTTACTTTTACTGCTTCTTTTTCGTATTCTGATCTTGTTAACGATTGACTCACAAAAACCATGGATCTCTGGAAAATCGGGGTTTTCTCTGATTTTCCTTAACTAACATAAATCAGACTGTGCAAATTTTGGTTCCCACAGTTTGGCTATAGAAGGAAGGGACAAGAGATTTCTTTTATGTTAAACAACAAAATTCAGACATGGCTACAAAAAGTCAAAGAGACCAACCAACTCATGACGGTATTCCACTAAATGACAACATTGAGCAAACTCCGCCAACAAACGTCACCGCAGTCAATGCTGACGCAAACACTACGACATTCGAGGAGATTAAAAACATGTTCTTGACTCTTGAAAATAATTCGCAAGAAAAGGACAAGATGACAAGCTCTGCAAAACAGGTCGAAACCCTAACTGTGACGACCATAACCATCTTCCCACGCAGAACTACCAAACTCCACAGAAGAAGACTCGATTTTGCAACTCCGCTCAACTAGACAAAATCCCGATGAGACAACTCCTGATCTGATGCTAAAAACCACAATTGACCTTCCGCCTGTAGACAAGGATTCAGAAGATAACAACGCCGAGTGGTTTAACTTGGAATCTAGGGAGCAGGCTGACTCTTCGGATGAGGACGCAGACGTGCATCCAAGAAGAA
This sequence comes from Iberis pinnata, assembly GCA_900406425.1. Lineage (NCBI taxonomy): Eukaryota > Viridiplantae > Streptophyta > Magnoliopsida > Brassicales > Brassicaceae > Iberis > Iberis pinnata. The sequence continues at coordinate 29,337 of OVBE01001762.1, read as the reverse complement.
GAAGTAAACGTTCAGCCCGAAAAGACCATTAGTTCGACAAACCCATGACAAATGAAGAAGAAAATCTCTTCTTGGTATAACAAGAAGACATGGATGGGAGGAGGCTCAGAACATCAGTAATAAATGCCAAGCAGTAAAATCAGAGATTCATCATGCTACCAGTGCGGCACCAGAGATCAACCAAATTATCGAGGAAGCCTAGAAAACTCTGTTTACAGCACGTATAACTAAAGCTCTAATCTCCGACCATAGTAAAATTAAAATCCCTATGTGTGACAAAACCACCAATCCAAAAGCACATCTACAAACCTTATGAATCGCGATTGTGAGGCCCAAACTTAAGGAGGGTGAAAAGGACGCATGTTGCTGTCACCTGTTCGTCAAACACCTCCAGAGAGCGGCTCTCGAATGGTTTTCTCATATAAAATGCAACTCCATCAGGAATTTCTGACAACTCTCTGCGGAATCCTCAAAAAATATTCCATGTTCATGGATAGTGAAACTTCGAATGTCGACCTGTGGAGCATGGCTCAAAGGGAATATAAATTTTTTGAGATTTCATCAAACAATTCAAGGTCGTGATATCAAGAGTCGTCGGGATAATCTATAAGATAGCCGTAGACACGTTCCGAAAAACTCTCTGCTATAAATCAAAATTTAGAAAGCGGCGACCCCTCGAAAAACTGCGTTCAATCCAGGACACTCTCCATAAAGCCACATATTTCATCATCGTCAAAGAAGAGATGAAAGTTCTATCTCTAAAGCATAAGTCGGCAAAGGTATCTGCAAATGGTGCTCCAATTGACAAGTACGTCTATCACGAGGCAGAGAACCTTCAGGGAGTGCATAACTATGCCATCAACCTGTCATCCGAATGAGGAAGATCTTCGGGTAACGCCTAGACCTGAAACGTCTCTTACGATGAAAACACCTTCTGCGAGTTCCACCTAACAAAAGGTCACTCCACGGCGAATTACAAAGTTCTCAGAGCAAGACTAACAGTAAAACTACTCATGAGAGAGAGAGAGAGAGATGTCAGAAATATCCAGCATAAAAGATCTCATCAGAGAAACTGACCGACCACCTAGGTCCGACCAAGCACCGCGGAAGGGAAGCGCGGAAGAGAGCATGAGGAAAAACTCACCAACATCAATCACCGAGGAGTAAACATGATAATTAGAGGATCGCAATACTAACAAGACAGCGTCTCTGCAATTCAAACGTATCATTAAAAAGCTTAATCGAGCACCAACTGGCCGGATCACCTTCTCTTCTTATCTACCAATTTTTTGAATAACACGATTATTTTCGAGGAAAGCGAAGCCTCCAGAATCGACACCCCTCATAGCGACCCTCTCGTAATCGATCTCGTCATAAGAGACCTCATGGTCGCAAGAATCCTCGTAGATGCATGAAGTACCATAAATGTGATATTCTATGATACACTAAACAGGATGGATTCAAACTATCTAAAGTCACTCCCACGCCAAAACAACTCACTGGTTTCTCTGTCAAAACAACCACGACTATTTGATCGATTTAGTTCCTAGTCGTGGCAAAAGAAGTCACCAAAATTGTCGAATTCGCGGTATTCGACCATCATGCCATCTATAACGTGATCGTCGGAACGCCTTAGATAAAATCCATGAAAGTGGATCTATCGACTTACCACTTAGGCATCAAGTTCCCGACGCCCCATGGAATATCCGCAATATGAGGATATAGAAAACAAGAAAGACTCTGCTTCCTGGCCGAGCACAAACTAAGATGGGTCACAACGATACCAACAATCAGACCCAAAACAGCAAAGATAACTCAGTCTTCAATCGAAAGCGCTTCAGAAAAACATGAAAACATTTCAGAAAAGCACGAACCAAGTTCGTCCACTCGAGAAATGGATGAACTTAAAGAAGGAGACCACACCTCTGAGCCCAACATCCCACACAGAACGGTGCAACCAGTGCCCAAAAAATTCGTCGACCCAAATGTAGCCACCACGTCCAAAACGGACGACACAACATCACCAATCAAGTAATCAAACTCACGAAAAAAACCTAAACTACAAGACGGCTTGATCCCCGAAAAGGGTACATAGGCAATTTACTCTACCTGATTATGCGTCAAAGTTGGGACGCTTACCTCCGCGCCATTTCTTCCATCTCCCTCCTCAAATGAGAGTTCTCGTCTTTGAGTCTCTCAGCCTTGAACTGATCTGTTCGCGTATCCCGCTCATGTGTCCTGAGAGCCTCGTCTAACGCATGGAGACCTTATCTGAATATCTACAAAAGATTAGCAAAAACATTCATGAAAATGAAATTATACTTGCAGAAAATAACCCCCGTGCACTAGGTCGAAGGCCCGAAAAATTCCTTCAACCTCACAACCTTTTCTACAGCATAAGGTTGAGTCGTCGGCATAACGTCCAAAAAGTAAAAAAATTGGCTCCAAACGAAGGAATCGGGATTCGATCTAAACCGTAAAAGTCATCTAAACAAACCCCAGGAATCGATCCTTCCCCAGCCTGGGCAGAACTATGCACATCTAAGGTAGCATCCTCATTCCACGGATACCTTTCCCGATCCCTCGTAAATGCACGTCATACGGAACAAAATCCTCCATCAACGGTTCTTCCTCTTCTTTGACAACATTGGGATAAGCTCGGGCATTGTGATAGGCAACATTGTTTCAAACCCGTTGCAGCGAGAAATAACCCCAATGAAGCATACCGCCTCTGAGAAGGTTCCTAACAATATACAAGTCTTTCAGATGCACAGGGAGAGGATCGACAACTGTACAAAACAAGAACACACGTTAGGCATCGATATACCAAAACAACTCAAATATCCTAATGCAGTACCTTGCGTACCTCATTTTCTCTTAAAATGGGGAATGTAACCCTCTTCGACAGAGGTTTCGTCTATCTGAACAAAAAAATAATGTTTTTTCCAATCATGGAGGTGGGATTTAAATGATTGGATGATCGACATATGGTTCTGTGGCACTAGGTAGTACTGAAGCGAACCACTCAAACCTTTCGGATGAAGGAACGCCTTTAAATAATCGGCATTCAGACTCATCGCTCACGTATAACTCAAGTGATCTGGCTGATCGATAAGCCATATCGATTCAAAAATTCAACTATGACTCCTCAAATGGGAAACCATAACCATCAGTATAGAAGGTGCACCTCGTCGCAAGTGACCAACCACGAGGTGAGGCGCAAGCTTTTTCCTCGTGCTCAGGAAGCCGAAACACTACACCGTCCGAAACTCTATGAAATTCTCGAATAGTAGTCAGGAAGAACTCCCGATAGTCGCTTAGATTATAAGCATCTCCACCAGATTTAGGCCTCGACGGACACCACGACTTGGGAAGCAGAGCCTCCAGGCCGCATGTTTTACGCCAGTACGCCTCTACCTCCCTCAGGTGATCGAGTGTCTCATAAACTTGATTTTTGGTACCACGCCTCCATCTTGAACTCGTAAGCTTTCAGGGATAAAGATCGACAGTAGCCCATTCACATAAACTCCCATATTGGAATTCATAATGAAAATGTGAAAAATAAGGATTTTCTACCTTTGAGAATTTTTTTTGAAAAGAGGATGAGTGAAGTTTTAAAAAGTAACTTCTTAAATTTATAGAGAGATCTTTTACTATTCATCTTCGACCTCTTGAGCCATCATTTCCGCCTAACTCACCAAACTTGCCAAATTCAATACCTTGCAAGAACATTCCAATGATTCTAACGACGAAATCGATGCCTCACAACCAACGGTGCAAACATCAAACCGCACTAAGCCCGATGACCGAAACAAACAATCTAAATCCATGATATTCATGAAAGGTCGTAAGGAATCTTTTTTTCAATGATCGAGCAACATTCATAGACTCGCTAAGCGACTGTCTTTGCACAACTATGCAAGGTCAGCTCGCTAGTTGGCGAGTTGAACAACACACATTTAGCTCGCTAGTTGGCGAGTTGAACTGCACAAGTTCAGCTTGCTAGTTTGCGAGCTGAACCACACACGTTTACCTCGCCAGTTGGCGAGCTGAACAAAACATTTCCAGCTCGCTAACTGGCAAGCTGACTTTGTTACGAACCTCCCATCTCTCGGTTCGTATCATTATGAGTTTCTGTTGGAGTTCTGCAATATAAATGATAGAACTTGCATAAGTCCCAAAGTAATCGTATAAACGGTTCCGGTTATCCTGAACATAGAGGTCACCTTAGCTATAAGATTATTTTCTATGTCTTGCGAAAGAATTGCAAAATCCTCTCGTATGGTTTGCCGAAACGCTAGAATTATCATAACTATGCAATCAAACTAGTCATTCTTTGGAACGGTCATAAGGACGCGCTCATACTTATCAATCGTATAAACCGATAACGGCTAACTTAAACGCTAACATTATCTCGCTTATAAGATCGATATTATCTTTCCAAAAAGTTTCAATTGTATCATCGTGCGAAATCTTCGTTCTCCGATGAGAACCGTAAAAATCACATAAACTGTAGAACAGCCCAACAAGGCCTAAGCACGATAACAACCCACTTATGATTCTAGAAAAAAAATCTAGACCAATCGAAATGACGGTCGAAGCTTGTCTTGCAAGCCATGAAGAAAATGGAAGAAATCAAGAAAAGGAAGATTTCAGCAGAAGAATAACCCGGAAAAGGAAGATTTTTTCCTAATTTTCGTGATCTCCCAAGGTTTCCTAGATTAAGCCTTTGGTTCTTATCGGAAATCAACATAAGATCCCCCAACATTCAGTTAAGGCTTGGAACGGATATTCCAATCCTCCCAAGTCACTTACCGAATGTGGGTTGTGATCTAGGCTAGAATCCCGCATCATCACACTATAAATCATCTCTAGGTTTAGTCTTTTTACTCAGACTAGGAACAACTTTGATGCGGATCCAGACTAGACTTGGCCCATGAATCACCACAAATTTCAGTCACTCCAAACTCGACTTAGGTAGGACAATTCATTTTTAAGGGAGTACTTAATGATGCTTGAGTATGGTTCTAATCCAACCGTTTCACCGGCGGTTTATCTTCCATACTTAGCCCAGTCGTATTCACGCACCTTTGTCCATAGAGATTGTTTTACCAGACTTATCTTCTCAAGTGTTTGCTTTACTTCGGCCCGGATGCTTCACGCCTCCAAGCCCACGATCAACATTCTTTCTCTCAATTCCTTAGAATTCTCTCACGATTGTTCATATTGTTCCCGAACAGACACGAGTTGGCATAACTGCCCAACCGTCCAGCTCGGCCTATCTGTCCAGCTAGTGTTTAGTTCACTCAGCTGGACCGATTTTCTTGAGATACAAACCAGCTGCCCTAACTTACTTAACAATGTCCTTCGACTTCCCGAGATAAATTCGAACCCTTGTCGTGTGATATGATCTTGGTCAGCAATTGAACAAAAGAGATGAAGAAGCTTGAACCAGAGGAAAATGAAGATAAAGAAGGAACAATGGAGCAGCTTGAACCTAAGGAAGCAAGGAATAAAGACTTGAGTTCTCCAATCGTTCCAATGACTAGATCAAGACAAAATAGATTCCAACAAGCTCTACAACAAATCCTTTACACTATTCAAGGCAATATAGTGTGTGCTAATCAAACCACATTGGTTCTGATAGAAGCTACCTAGACATTCATCAAGAGAGGTGTTGTGACTTGCACTCTTTTCATTGGTTTGGTTTTTTTCCCATTGGGATTTCCAAACAAGGTTTTTAATGAGGCTTGTTCACAACACTTATACAAAAGCCTCTTGATGATATTTAAGCCCATTTCTATCCATTACACTTATCTTATCTTCGACATTACACTTTAGCCTTGCTTTATATTTTCAAAAACAACCTTAGTATTAATTGTTTTATGATTTCCAAGAAGTTTTTCATGTACATCTTACTTGCCAACTTATTTGGTCAAAAATTATCAATGAAAGCATCAAACACTTTTCTAAACTCCCAAAAATTCTCTTTTGAATCTTGTTTGATCATTTTGGTCTTGTTTATGTTTTGAATATGATTCTTCATAACAAGCCAAATTCAGATAGTCTAAGAGTCATTTCGCATCTCTTGGAAGTATCATTCACTCCATTTCATTTCATCATCACTATAGCCATTGGAGACGCATTCAAGGACTTGATCCTCACACCTACGATCACATCAAGTGGTATCAGAGCTAATCTCCATCAACATGTTGTATTTTTCTGTTTATGCAGTTTTTGACAAATCATATTATGTTCTGTCTTTTGAACTGCTACTTGCTTAGATCATCACAAATCTGAACTATATGATGTTGATACACTCAGGTTTTAACCCATATATATTCACTGCAAGTGCACAGCAAACACAGTAGTGTATGAGGGATCAAATCCACAGAGACCAAGATAGTACGACTCTCAGTTTTAAATCGAACTAAGCTAAGAACAAAATAAAGTAATGATTGTAATCAAGAAATGACAATAACGATAAAATAAAAAAAAAGTTGTAAAGCAATTAATGAAAATGCTAGGCAATAGAGAATTCCACAGGTATTCAGGTTAAAGGTCAAGGTTAACATGCATGATTGATTACTGAAAATAGTTCCCAACTCAAAAGACAACAATAGACTAATCTCTTCCCGAAGTATTAGATCCATATGATCGAATTACTTAAGACAAACTCCCGCAGTAATTACATAATTTGATCATGCATTGCAATTCAGATTCGATATGTTCATAAGCCCGTAAGACAACCCTCCCGCAAGCAAAGGCACTTATTCATCTAGATTAAGTCAGACTTCTAAACCAAATCCCTTTGAGTTTATAAATCTATAATCAATGAACTAGTTAGATACTCTAATTCATGCTCTAAGAACAAATCTAGACCGGGAACCTATTAAATTTCAATCCATTCTATTAAACCATAACAATTAACCTTGTTTTCCTAGGAAAACCCTAAAACCGAACAAGGTGACTACTCAGTCATGATAACAAGAACAGAAATCATAGATTGAGTAAACATTGCAGAATTCAAAAGCCAACTTGTATATAAAGAAGTCAGAGTTCAGAAATCCTCTCGAATACATATGTAGATCTCTTCTCTCTGAAAAACTCTCCAATCAATTGAGCGATTAAAGATTTGATAAAATAAAAATAAGCCTAAAGGCTTTTGTAGTATGAAAATAAAAAGAAAATAAAACCCAAATAAATAAAAACTAATGATAGATCTTAAGGACAAATGTGTCTTTTTCTTGATTTCTCTCCAGCTCATGTAAAGGGATCGATCGATCCATAGACGGATTGATCGATCTGTGCTTCAAAGGGATCGATCGATCTAGGTTGGATTGATCTGATTCTCCGTAACTTTTCCAGTGCTTTGGATCGATCGATCTCCTCTTAGGCCAGGCTTGGATCGATTATTCTTTACTCCAAATCGAACCTTCCATGTCCATTTAGTCGATTTGCACTTGAATTCTCCTGAAATTCATTTTTTTGATCCAGAACGTTCCAAACACCAAAAATCCTAAAAACATGCCAAAAACACAAGGAAAACACTCGGGTAACGCTAAATACCAGGTATAAATACCCACTAAAAAACGTTAAAACCAAGTGATATTAACTCACTTAGATCTTTGCTTGTCCTCAAGTAAAGCAAAAACCACATATGAAGAGGAGGTTTGAAAAGGACCACACAGGAACTCTCAGAATCTCAGCAACCCAAGTTCAGACACCAAAAACTAGGAGATACCAATCCTAGACAACCACTGAAAATGAACTGTTTACCTCCACACAACCAATGACATATTTTCTACTCTAAATCCCGAATCAATCAAACCATCAAATCATTCCTTTTCTTGATGAAATGGTAAATTTATTGAGAGAAAAAGAAATAGTTTGTTATTTACAAATGACAGAAAAGATTGAAAAGAATACTAGGAAAAGATTGAAATTAGAAAGAAGCTATGTAGGTGTTTTGTGTGTTCATGGGAGCCTCGTTAAAACCCAATACTAGAAAACTATGCGGGACAAAACTAGTATTGGGAAAAAGAGTACAACTCGATGAACACCACCTATAAGCGAAGGCTGCCGGAAGGAGTTGAGTGTTAAGCTCCAATCCGGGTTGACGTGGTGATGAAGCAAACTTGCCGTAAGGTCCGACCAAACGGTAAAGGAGTAGGGGCATGCAAAGAAAAGTTGATCTCGGGTCTCGTCCGGCTCTCTGCAAAGGATGCACGGTTGCACTACCCCCAAGAACGCATTCGATGTACGGTTTGCAACCTGTCCAAAACAGCAAGCCAAGAGATGAAAGCAAATCGAGGTATATATTATTTAAACCAAACAGTTCAAAACCAAGGTCTCTTAGGATATGAGGGACTCAGCTGTGTCCATGTATGCGAGGATGAGAATACAGCCTCGAAGTTGTCATGTCTGTGTTTCTACAGAGCTATGTCAAGACCAAAAGTTTTTTCCGGTAGGGGGAGAGTGATAAGCCGATCATGTATCCGTCAATGGTCTTGTACTTGCGGTCGTCTAATGCGCCATCCATGCGTGTTGGCTGCTACGACAACACAAGAATGGCACTGAATCTTGAGCTCACTAATACCACGCTCACCTACAATATCATACAACGGCCACAAAGTTGTCCAATCCTCAAATCAGAAAGAAGTACGAATATTGTTACCGATGTTGAACCGCAAATAAGATGCCGCAAGAGATCGCGCCTGTAGCACCTTTTGCCAAAGCCAGGATACATTGTTGGTAATAACCATATCCCAGAATGTTGAATCACGAAGAAGATAGTGTTGAATCCAGGAGGTCCAGAGTGATCTTTTTCCCGAGATTAGATTCTAGATAATCGATAGCGTGAATACCGTAGAGGTATCTTCGAAAGACCAAATGCCCAAACCACCCGCATCTTTTGGTTTGCACACATCCACCCAAGCGACCTTGCACATGTTGTGGGTTATAGGAGAGCCCGACCATAGGAAATTACTGCACATACTGTTTATCCGTCTAAGACAGGATTTTGGTAGGTGGAAAGCCGATTGCCAGAAGTTGACGGTGCTGATAACCTCTGATTTTATTAGCTGCAAATGACCTGCAAAAGAGAGTAATTTAGATGCCCAAGAGGGCATCCAAAGTCTAAGACGATCCAAAAGAGGTACATAATCAGCGCTGGTGATCTTCTTGGTAGTGAGAGGCAACCCAAGGTAGCGAATGGGAAGAGTGTCATGCTTGAGACCCAGAGTAGTGATGAAGTTCATAGTGTCGTGTAGTGGTTAAGGTGGCAGGAAAATTGAGGACTTGGCGATATTTAGATTAAGACCTGATGCTTGCCCAAAACTATCCAAGACATCCATAATTCCCGTTAGTTATTCTGGAGTCCCATCAGAGAAAACAAGAATACCGTCCCCAAACCATAAATGGGTGAGACCTAAACGACTGCATCGTGGGTGGTAACCGAAGTGACCACAAGATGCCGCTGCATTGAGAAACTTAGATAATACATTATTGAAAATCACATATAGATAAGGTGAGAGAGGACAACCCTGATGGAGACCTCTTGTACTAGAGAAATAGCCGGCCGTATCCCCGTTTACCAAAACCGTGAAGGTGGCTGTTGAGATGCATACATAAATCCATATGATGAAAAGCGCGAGTAAATGCATGGCCTGTAAAACACATATAATAAAATCCTAATCAACATTATCAAAAGCCTTAACAATATCTAGTTTGAGCGTAAAACGAGGGAGATACTATATTTGTGACAGTTTTTGACTATCTCTGTAGCAAGCATGACATTCTCTAAATGTAGACGTCCTTGATCAAATGCGCTCTGGTTTGGCTCTATTGCATCAAGAGCGATCGTTTTTAATCTGTTGGCCAATATCTTGGATATGATCTTGAGAATGGTGTTGCAGCAGGAGATGGGACGGTAGTCTGTGATCATCTGAGGATCATCGCCTTTTGGAATTAAAGAGAGCAGGGTAGTGTTTACTCCGTGAGGCATGTGGCCATATAGAAAGAAAGACTGGACAACAACTATCACATCGGCACCCATGATTTCCCAAGCAGATTTTAAAAACTCGCAAGTGTAACCGTCGGGCCCTAGCGTCTTGTTGCTTGGCATGGTGAAAAGCACGTCTTTAATCTCAGCTGGTTGTACGTGTGAACACATAAAAAAACAGCAACAAGAGATGGACATTTATAGGAACTGAGAGAATCAAGTAAGGGTGTCGGAAGAGGAGTAAGCGGTGGTGTGGATTGAAGGAAGGTTCAAAAGTGGGTAGCGGTTGTGTCCTTGATGGATTCTTGATCCGTGAAAAAAGCGCATGAGGGAAGACGAAGACGCTTGATTTTGTTCTTTGAAGCTTGAGTTGTTGTGATATGGTGAAAGAAACCAGTATTCTGGTCACCCTCATGAAGCCACGTGATGCGAGAACGTTGTTTGAAGAAGAGTTCTTCAGCTCGGGCAAGTTGAGCTCATTCCCGAGATGCCTCATGATATGCTTGCATGGTGTCGGGTGATGGATTAAGCAAAGCCTTTTCTTGCCAGTGGCATAAGTGGGTGTATGTTGTCCGAGTTCAGTTTGGTAAGTCACCAAAAGCCGTACGGTTGAGATGACGCAGGGACAACTTCAAAGTTTTGAGTTTTGTGTGGAGGAGGTGGATAGCCATTCGTGAATGATGCAACAATGTGTATGAGGACCAATGTTCGTCTACGACCTGCAAAAAAGAAGGATGAATTGTTAAATGTGTTTGAAGTTTAAAAGGTTTACAAGATGGAGTAGTAGAGGTGGTGAGGTAGACGACGTCGCGAGCATGATCAAAAACGCCATTAGCTTCGAAAGCCGTGTATGATTGAGGAAATATGACAGCCCACTCCGCATTGACCAACACCCTGTCAAGTTTCTTTCCTATAGGATCACCCTCTCGGTTGTTGGAACATGTAAAAGTAGGACCGATGTAGTTGAGATCAGTAAGATCACAACAAGTAACAAAATTTTGAAACTGCATCATGCCCTACTGTCTCAAACAAGATTAGAGCGCTCAGAGTGAGCTAGAATCTCACTGAAGTCCCTAAGGACGAGCCACGGGTACAAGGTAGTGCCACAACACCGTCGGCTTCCATATATGTCCCGCCATAGGTCCATGCGATCAACCTGAAAGTTGGACGCATAAACACATGTAATTAGAAAAACAACACCAAATTCTAGAGTGACAAGAATGGTAATGAGTTGTGAAGAATTGAAAATAGGAGTGACTTCAACGCCAGGCTTCCAGCAAACTCATATACGGCCTAGGCGATGCACGTCGTAGTTAGTGATTGCACTCTAACCCGGGAGAGTATCCTACAAAATACAAGAGAAATTTTCAGAATGAACTCTAGTTTCTAGAAGACAACCGAATTGGGGGGAACCAGATAAAATCCATTGATAAAAAATGTGATGCTTTCGGGATTGATTAAAACCCCGATTATTCCATGCAGATAACGACATATTATTAGCGTCTCCGGGTGGAGACTTGCGATTTTTTTGGGACCAAATTGTTTAGGATGGTTGTGCAATGTGTTTGTTGGTTGTTGATCTGGTTTTGACTTAGTTCGGGTATTATAGCGGGAGCCATGTACGGTATCCTTTGGTGGGGTAGCTTCAGAGTCAGAGAGATGTGCTTCCTCCTTTTCATCACCATCGGGTTCAACTGCTAGAATAGAGAAACGGGATGGAGAAATAGGAGCATCGACATTCTTTGTTGCTGGAATAGAGTCCTTTGTTGGTGATTGAATGTTCCGGTTGGAGCGAATCACCTTGGATGAAACTTTAATCAGGTCTTGATGTTGTACGGAGGCTTCAATGTGAATATTAGGCTATTTGGCATGAGAGTTGTCAATCAATTAAAGAGTAGGCTCGTGTAGAGAGACATTGGAAACGTTGATTGTTGGTACTTGCACGGACTGTGTTGTTTCTTGGTTTATAGCAATGGTATGGCTCGAGTGTCTGGTTTTTGGACCAGTAACATTAGAAAATAGAGGTTTAGATGTAATTATTTCAGCATCAGCATCTGCAAGAATCAAATTTAGAGTAAGTGTTTGTGTGTCTTGTGCAGGTTGGTCAGTTTTTGGAGACGCGGCATTGAGATCTTGGGCTTGCTCCTGAGAAACCAAGTGTGATTGATCCAATGCCGGGAGCGTGCTAGGAATGGTATAATGAGTGTGTTTCTTTTTGCAATCATTGGCCTTGTGGCCCCAATTTGAGCATATGGTACACTTCTTGGGAAGCCACAAATATGAGACTTTAATAGGTTGGACTTCACCATCTAGCTGAATGGCATCCACAAGAGTGTTGTCTAAGTTCAAAAGTAGTAGTACACGAGCAACATTGAGTCTCAAAAACTTCTCTGTTTTCGGATGGAGGTGTTGTGCTTCGCCTATTATATCGCTAATGAATTTTAAGCCTGCACGTGAGAATAGAGAGTTAGATATGTTGTGTAAATTGATCCATAAGGGCATGGATGATAAAGACTGTTTTGCTTGATCTTGAGATGGTGTCCAATATTGAACAACAAGTAGTATACTAGAAATATGCCAATATTTACGATGGAAAATGTGAGCTCACAAATCAGAGGAGTCAATTTTGAATAAGACTGTATCTTCAGAGAGAAATTGCACATAGATCATGCTTGTCAGTCCTTCTCGCTTCCATATACGGTTCATCGTTGCATGTACCTTACCAATATGTGGTGCCTCACCTACAAAATAACCAACAAGAAAATTAGTCCATAAGGGTTGATCGACAAGAAGAGATGGTGGGATGGAAGAAGTGGCCGTGTTTCCATGAATGGTAAAAGTAGGTTTATGATGGTCAACTGTGTTGGTGAGGACACTCGTCCATGCCGGTTTCATTGAACGAGAAGACTCGTCAATGGCTATTGAATTGTTTTGAAGTTTAGAGATCGAAGTCTCCATGTCACGGACATGGGAGATATGAGGTGAAGCACGAGCCGAATCTTTGCCAGGTAGAATAGGAGAATCGTTAAGGATAGGTGAGCGTGAGGTATGAACGATGACCAGAGAACCTCCCGATGGCGCAGTAGCTCCACCGGTCATGGATGCCGGTTGCTTGTAGAAGAAGCAAAAAAGGAAAGAAACAAAACCCTTGTAATCGCCTCAAATGCTCCCTCACTTAATCATTCCAACCAGCTCTTTAAATTCAATTAAGTACAAATAGTGTGTTCTTGCCCATGGGGTACCGATCAATGTCTACTAAAGTATCTTTTCTATCAAAGCGCTCATACCTGACAGAGCATCCAACGACTTCTTGTCCTGACCTTTCTCCCCTTTCTCACTTACTCTTTTTTCTTACTCCTTTCTTTTTTACTTTTTTTCTATCTTCGCATTTTTTTGCGATTTTCTTTTCTCTTTTTTTAGCAGCCGGCAATTCTTCGTGGTTGACTACGGATTTCTAGGTCACGCTTTCAACCCTTTTTTGAACCGTTTTCTATTTTTTGAAGGGAGGGAGAGAAAGCATCCGGATCATACTGAAAGAACTTTTCGGTTTTACGGAGAACTGAAGAGCAAGATACCAGCTTTTCAAAGTATAACCAACACCATAAGCAAGAAAATTTAAGATATAATTTAAGTCATATCCAAATAGAGCTAGCATCAAATCATCAACAATCGAAAAAACCAGAACTTTCAAAAGCATAGAAATCAGTCAATGGGGTTCCAATCCTAAGTGCAACAATAAATCTAAGTCAATAGTCAAGTAGAGAATGATACCGAACTCACATTGGGTTAGTATTCATCATAGATTCGGGTCCACCTGGAAAAAATTTGGCTCGACTACACTCATCTAAAAAACATAAATTTTCTTGACATGGAGACAGATTCGGCTCGTGAGTGCCACTGAGAGGACTCACCATGTTGTGAGTCCTCTCAGCGGCATATGCGGTACATCTGATCATCTTGGTGTCCGTGAAGTCGGAACGTTGAGGCGGCAAATCGAACTCACTGTAATCCTCAGGTAGGATGGGTGAATCTTCCTCTGGACGAAGATCTTGTTGCCGTCGCTGAGTGGACCGCCGACTCTGAACCTGCCCTTTGGGGAGTCTCGGCGCATCCGATACAGGTGCGGCTCCCCCCTGTAGGCGATCAACTCCCGGTAGAAAGCGAATGTTCTCAAGCGAAGTGATGCTAGTGATGTCCTGCTGCGGCAACTGAATCCTGCATCTATAACCTCCCAAATGCAAAAACATGTAGGCAATGGTCTTCATGAACCACTTGGTCGAGAAGTGATAAGCCCAATCAACTCGATTGGTTGTCTTTACCGGAGTAAACAGCCCGGGAGGAATCCCAACATACAATAAAACCAGGTAGCTAGAATACCCATCACCTGAACAACGCATCAATCTTCCGGCTGGCTAGGATCTTGGAAAATATCCATCCCAAGTTAGCGTCATAACAATCTCGGTCCTGATTAGTCTTATATACAACCCTCGCAAAATGACGATCTTGGAGTGCCTTAGAAACCATCTTGAATGTAGCGAAGTGACCAACATAATCCGAACCATTACAATGATAGAGAACATTCTGAATCTCCTCCTCAGGTAAACATCTTCGGAACATACCATCTTTACAAAGCTTGTAGATATATGGTTCATCCCAGTAGTAATGTCTGACATCCCTTAAGAACTCCTTCTTTCGGTAACCTGAAAAATCTTGTGGTACAACATCAACAGCTAAGTAGTTAGCAAAATCTCGAAACCAAGGAGTAATCAAATAAGTCTTATGGAGTCTAGGGATAGAGAAATTCTCATCCTCAATGGTGTTGATTGCACAAATGCGTTCCTCTAGAAAAGGATCATCTATGGGAACGTCTTCTTCGACCGTAAGTCGAGAAAGATGATTTGCAACTCCGTTTTCATGCCTCGCTTGTCTTTGATCTCCAAATCTAATTCCTGCAAAAGTAAAATTCAACGCAGTAATCTGGGTTTAGCAGTAGAAAGGAGATACCTCAATGCCGCATGATCAGTGTGGACTACTACTTTGGATCCCACTAGATAGGATCTGAACTTCTCAAAAGCGAAGACAATTGCTAGAAGCTCTTTCTTAGTTGTTGCATAATTGTGTTGAGCTATATCAAGAGTCCTAGAGGCATAGTAAATGACATGGATCGTCTTATCTTTTCGTTGTCCAAAAACAGCTCCCACAACAAAATCACTTGCATCACACATCACTTCAAAGGGAAAGTCTCAGTCTGGTGGTTGCACAATTGGAGCACTTACCAAAGCTCCTTCGATCGCTAAAAAGGCAGATTGGCAATCATCATCCCATTCAAATTTGACATCCTTGCACAACAACTTCATAAGGGGTCTAGCAATCTTCGAGAAGTTTTGAATGAATCTTCTGTAGAAGCCTGCATGACCTAATAAGTTGCGAATATCCTTGACGCATTTAGGTGCATGCAAGTTAGTCATTACCTCAATCTTAACCTTATCCATTTAAATCCCTTTCTCAGAAGTCTTGTGTCCCAACAAAATCCCATTCGTCATCATGAAATGGCACTTCTACCAGTTCAGCATTATATGTTTCTCCTCACATCTCTGAAGAACCCTGCATAACAGACATCGAAAGAAGATCCATAAACAGAAAAATCATCCATGAAAACTTCCATGATATCTTCAATAAGGTCATTAATATATAGACATCATGCATCTCTGAAAGGTTGCTAGAGCATTACACAGTCCGAAAGGCATCCTGGGATAAGCATAGATACCAAAAGGACAAGTAAATGTCGTCTTCTCTTGATCCTCTGGATGAATTGGAATCTGAAATAAGCCTGAATAACCGTCTAAGAAACAATAATAAGGGTTATTAGCCAATCTCTCTAGCATCTGGTCAATAAAAGGTAAAGGAAAATGATCCTTGTGAGTTGCAGCATTCAATTTCCTATAGTCAATACCCATCCTATGACCTGTAACAGTTCTAGTTGGAATCAACTCATCATTCTCGTTCTTAACAATTGTTATTCCCCCATTCTTAGGAATTACATGTACAGGACTAAGCCAACTACTATCAAATATAGGGTAAATAATACTTGCATCTAGAAGTTTCATTATCTCTTTCTTAACAACATCTTTCAAGATGATCTTGCTTGTGAGCAAGCTTTTGACATATTTCCTTAAAGAAGGAATCATTTGACAAGCATCAAAGAATGGTAATCAAATAGTCAATTCCTTGATCTTCTCCTTGCACTTTGCATCTTCTAGATCTTTTCAAGACTTCTTTGGTTGAGCTGGGTATAGAACCTTCGGTTTGTAAACCCGAAATTGAGTATCAGCAATCTGGGGAGTTGGATCGATCGATCTCTGTGTGGATCGATCAATCAATGTGTGGATCGATCAATCTCTTTAGTTTTTAAATCCTTGACCGACGAATCGATCGATCCATCAGGGATCGATCGATCACTTTTTCTATAATCCCGTGCCTTAACAGGATCGATCGATCGAGGTTGGATCGATCAATCTAGTGAATCTGGTATTGATCGTTTTTTTGGATCGATCAATCTAGTGAATCTGGTATTGATCATATTTTTGGATCGATCAATCCGCCTCTGTATCTTTTCCAAACCTGTGTTTTCTGTAGGTTTTTTGGTTTCTTCGACCAGAATTTCATCTGCTTGCTCTTTTCCTTTATTTCCAACCAGGGACTTCTCACTTCTCAATGTGACAGCATTCACAAACTCCTTCTTAGAACTTGAATCAGACATCCCAGAAAACTACTTGGTCTCTTCACAACTTCAGCAGTTTGAACCACTTGAGTATCCAAATGCTTGATATAAGTAGATAATGTTTCGAATTTTGGTTCAAATCATTGTACATGCTGTCCATCTTAACATTTAGGTTCTTTTCGGTTTGTTGTTGACCTTCTAGTATCTTTTGGAGCATAGCTTCCATCTTGTTCTCTTGCCGAGCTTGAGGTGGAGGTGCTTATTGATAAACATGTTGAGAGTGCTGTTGAAAGCCGCCTGAATTGTAGTTTGAAACAAAGCTTATATTCCGATTTCCTTGAAAACCAGTTCCTCCAGCTTTTGACCATAAAAAGTTCTAGAATTTTGCACAAAAGCTTTTTGGAAAAAGCCCTTGTTGAAACCTGGATTGTATCCTTGGTTGAACACTCTTTGACCTTGGCTCTTAATGTAACTCACTTCTTCTTCTATAACTTGAGGCGTTTGAAGAGAAAAAACAGTCTACTTCAGTCTTCTCTACATCTTCACACAAACTCAATTGTTTCTAATTCTGATTATTGAGAAGTTGAGTAAGAAGCATTTTTACTTCAGCCAGTTATGAGGATTATAAACCAAATGATCCTCCTCTTCTATCATAATTCGGACAATGGTTGCTGCTTCTCGCAGCTAAGTTGCCTATAAGTTGATATTCTTCATACACTGGCTTGGTCATAAAATATCTATTACTTGTTGTATCAAGAGAAAGTCGATACTACTGCTCGATACCTCTGTAAAAGGTGTTTAGAAGGTTTAGCTCAGAGAATCCATGGTGAGAACAATCCCGAAGATACTCCTTAAATCTATCCCATGCTTCATAGAAAGATTCTGCATGACTTTGCTGAAACTGAGAAATCTAGTTTCTCTGATCATTGATCCTACTAGTAGTGTAGAATTAACTTAAGAACTTGGATTTACAATCATCCCAAGTTTATATGGAGTTAGGTGGTAGAGATTTTAGCCACCTTAGAGCTTTGTCCGCTAGTGAGTGATTAAAGAGCTTGTAAAGCATAAAGTCCCTAGAGACTCCATAAAGCTGAATAGTGCTGCATATATCTTCAAAACTATCTATATGATCTATGGGGTGCTCAATAGGAAGACCACGGAATTGACTCTGGCGTATAAGCTGCATGAGCTGGAATGGGAAATTATAGTCCTGTCTCTGAGGTTGACGAGGACGAAGAGAATTCCTATTAGCAAGGAAAGTTTCAGGGTTGTTGAAGTCTCCAACTAGAACCCTGTCTTGTTGAGGTGGGGATTCAAAACCTGCTTTAGTGGGTCATTCAATAAAATGACATCATGCTCCATCTTATTACCATTACCACCTCTTTGAACTCCTTGTGGCACTTGATTGCCTTCTGCCCCTCCTCCTATCGGGTTGACAATTGCATCTTTTATCTTAGGAGGGGGAGGTGGGTTGTTGTTTAACCATGTTTCTTCAACCAAAATCCGAAAAACTAGAGGGGGATCATTCGAATCTTCGAGAAAGACCAGATTAGGAATGAAATTATCCCCCACCGTGTTGGAGGATTGAGCGTTCCTTCTCGCCTTACGGATTCAGCGTTCTAGATCCAAGAGATCCTTGTTACTGGGACTGAGTAATTCCTTTGATTTGTTAGATCTTCGGATCATCCACCTGCAAAAAGTAAATCAAGAATAAAGGAACGCGACGAGTACTGTAAAAAGAAAGATTCCTAGCCTAAACTCTAAAAAACTTAAGAAGCGCTACTGGTCCCCAGCAACGACGCCAAAAACTTGATACACTCAAGTTTTAACCCAAATATAGTCATTGCAAGTGCAGAGTAGTATATGAGGGATCGAATCCACAGAGACAAAGAAAATATGACTCTCATTTTTAAATCCAATTAAGCTAAGAAGAGAATAAAGTAATGATTGTAATCAAGAAATGAAAATAACAATAAAGTAAAAACAGTTGTAAAGCAATTAACGAAAACGCTAGGCAATAGAGAATTCTACATGTATTCAGGTTAGAGGTCAAGGTTAACATGCATGATTTATTACTGAAAATAGTTCCCAACTCAAAAGACGACAATAAACTAATCTCCTCCCGAAGTATTAGATCCCTGTGCTCGAATTACTAAAGATAAACTCCCGCTGTATTTAGATAATTCGATCATGCATTGCAATTTAGATATGATATGTTCATAAGCCCCTAAGACAATACTCATGAAAGCAAAGGCACTTATTCATCTAGATTAGGTCAGACTTCTATACTAAATCTCTTTGAGTTTATAATTCTATAATCAATGAACTAGTTAGCTACTCTAATTCATGCACTAAGAACAAATCTAAACTGAGAATCTAACAAATTTCAGTCCATTCTATTAAACCCTAACAATTAACCTGATTTCCTTAGGAAAACCCTAAAACATAACAAGGTGACTACTCAGACATGATAACAAGAACAGAAATCATAGATTTAGTAAACATTGCAGAATTCAAAATCCAAATTGTATATAAAAATCAAAGTTCAGAAATCCTCTCGAATACAGATGTAGATATTCTCTCTGAAAAACTCTCCAATGAATTGAGCGATAAAAGACTTGATAAAATAAAAATAAGCCAAAAGGCTTTTATAATCTGAAAATAAAAAGAAAATAAAACCCAAATAAATAAAAACTAATGATAGACCTTGAGGAAAAATGTGTCTTTTTCTAGATGTCTCTCTAGCTCATGTAAAGAGTTCAATCGATCCATAGATGCACCGATCGATATGTGCTTCAAATGGATCGATCAATCTAGGTTGGATCGATCGATCGGATTCTTCGTAACTTTTAGTGCTTTGGATCGATCGATCTCCTCTTGGGCCAGGATTGGATCGATCATTCTTCACTCCAAATCAATCCTTCCATGTCCACTTAGTCCATTTTCACTTGAATTCTCCTGAAAATCATCATTTTTTTCTCCAGAACGTCCCAAACACCAAAAATCCTGAAAACATGCTAAAAACACAAGGAAAGCACTCGGATAACGCTAAATAGCAGGGATAAATACCCACTAAAAAGTGTTAAAACTGAGTAATATCATATGCTAGAGGCTTCAATTAATTGAAAAACAAGTAGGTTTCGAACCAAATATCACTAGGTTTTGATATGTAATTGAAGCAAAACGAATATGTTCAATATCACTCTGTTTTGAATTTTCGTTTTCTAAAACCATATCAAATATGCTCTAAGGTTAAGCTCTTGTTAGAAACGTGTTTATTAGGGTCAGAACTACCTATAAAATGTTAAGTTGCTGAATTATCTGATTAGAATTTACGAAACTGTAGAGAATAGAATGTAGATTCATTGCAACAATTTAGGAATCTGTTTATACAAGAAATTTAATTCATTATGTTTGCTGCTATCTTTTTTCTTTAGCATCTTTACTGGTTAAGTGTTGGAACTTGAACACGAAACATGGGAGAAGAAATCAGTAACAATGAAATGAACTAACTACTACTTGAAGCCTTGACTGCTAAAATCACTGTTCAAATGACTGCTTTGTTGGATCAAAGATTAGAGAACTTCAGGGTTGAAATTGTACATTCCAATCGTGAAAGAAGAAGTCATAACCCGTCTTCTACAACAATTTATTACAACCATTCAAATTGATCCAATGGCTCTAGAAAAAGAAGACAAGGCATAGGAGATAGACCACAGACCAATGACCCTCTTGGTGGTTTGAAACTTATGATTCCTGAATTTAAAGGGAGTATTGATAAAAAAGAGTATTTAAAGTGGAAAAAGAAGATTGAGCTTGTATTCAATTGCAGAGATTACACCATAGAATACAAAGTGAAGGTTGCACCTACTGAGTTTAAAGACTATGCATTGAGTTGGTGGTATAACTTTTGGGGTCAAAAACGGTCACGAAAAAATCGATGTCTAAAATTCATTATTGAAATGTTAATCACACGATCCAAACATCAAACCGCACTAGCCGTATCACCTTGATCAATGTAACAAGCCGCAAGACTTTTGAATAGATCTTGTACATTCAATTCGCCAGTTGGCTAGCTTAATCTCATGCATTCAGCTAGCCAGTTGGCTAGCTGAATCTCATGTTATTCAGCTCGCCAGTTGGCTAGCTGAATCTCGTACATTCAGCTCACCAGTTGGCTAGCTGAATATCGTACAGTCACTTCGCCAGTTGGCTAGATGAATCTCGTACACTCGACGAAATAAACTAACCTAGTCGCGATACTTCCGAAAGATCGTAAGGAATGTGTTTCAAAAGAATTGGGTGATCGTTGAATAGCTAAGAGATTATCTTTGTACTCTTTTGTCCTTAGTCAAGAAGGTTTTGTCCCACCGGGTTTTCTTATCACTAAGGTTTTGACAAGGCAAGATAATCCACTTATGTACAATGTCGGGGTCGAAACTAGCATACTCAAAGTCAATGTCCAAGAAATACGAAAGACTTCGACAGGTATTTCTCAGAACGACGACAAGTAAATTGCAGTCTTCAGACAAACGGTTTCGTCCCAAATATTGTTTATTTACAACACGATTCTTGTTTAGGTACGTATGATTGAAACGCTTTCGAGACACGGTCAGCTCGCCAACTGGAGAGCTGAATCATATGCAATTCAGATTGCCAACTGGTGAGCTTAATCATACGAATTCAGCTCGCCAGTTGGCAAGCTGAATCAGACGCAGTTCAGCTCGCTAATTGGCGTGCTGAATTATACGAGTTCATCTTGCCAATTGGCGAGTTAAATTATATGCAGTTCAGCTCGCCAGTCGGCGAGCAGGATCATACTAATTCAGCTTGCCATTCGGCGAGGTGAATCATATGCACGTTCGTATCCCTTTAGACAAATAATCTCTCGTTTTGTATCGTTTTGAGTTTCCTTTGGAGTTTTACGATAAAAATATAAGTTCTAAATTAATCTTATAAAATGTAACGGTTAGCTCGAACACTAAAGTTATCCTATCTATACAATTATTTCCTACGATTTTCAAAAGAATCGTAAAAATCTTTCACGTAAGATTTAATCGTATAAAATAATTAAATTTATCATTCTCCAAAACGGACACAAAGTTGCGTTCCTTTTTATTATTCATATAAAATGATAACGGCTAACTAGGACACCAACATGATCTCTCTTATACGATTAAAAATAATGATATTGTAGAATTCGTATCGTTGTACAAAAGACCGGTTCTCCGATAGAAATCATAAAAAATTGTATAATACGCAAAATGGCCCAAAGAAGCCTAAAACACGATAACAACCCACTTATGGTTTCGAATAAGAATTTGGCCCGAGTACGATGGCGGTCATAGCTTGCTCCCAAGACGTAGAGAAATGGAAGAAATCTAAAAAGGAATGTTTCCGTAGGAGAATAAGCCCGAAAAGGAATATTTCTATGGAAGAATCGGAGACAAAAAAGGAAAGTGAAACAACCTTAGGCGCGTATATAAGAGAGATGAGGAGGAAGATCACAAACACGTTCAATTCTCCAAAAAAACACTTAGAGCATTATGGTAATGTTCCGATTTTATTAGTGAGCTGCAACAAAACTAGGTTACTAGTCTTAGGATTTTCGTACTATGGAACTTGCCGACAGCTAACGAAGCCAAGGCTTAGCACCTGTTGAAACGCTCTTACGAATTCGGAATAAGACTTCTACTTTGCTCTCTTTCGCAATCTTTAATTCTTGCACTTTAGCATTTATTTATGTATTCTCATCTTGTTTATATTTGACTCACATCAGTTCGGGATCT
The DNA here is from genome assembly GCA_900406425.1 of Iberis pinnata. NCBI lineage: Eukaryota > Viridiplantae > Streptophyta > Magnoliopsida > Brassicales > Brassicaceae > Iberis > Iberis pinnata. Next base: position 6,824 of record OVBE01001762.1, on the reverse strand, counting down.
CTGGAAAGTTAGAGTTCTCTCTAATTTTCCGTAACTAACGGAAATTGACAGTACGAATTTTGGTTCCCACGGTTTGGCACTGGAAGGAGGGGGAAAGCAATTGATTTCACGTCAAATAACAAATTCGGACATGTCTACCAAAAATGAAAACAACCAACCAGCTCGTGACGGCGCCCTGCCGAATGACAACATTGAACAAACTCCGCCAATGAATGTCACTGCAGTCAACGCTGACGCAAAGACTGTGGCGTTCGAGGAGATTAAGAAGATGTTCTCAACTCTCGAAAAAAATTCAGAAGAACACGATAAGCTGACAAGCTCTTTCACAAAACAATTTGAAACACTAACTGCGAAAGCCAGAGCCATCTTCCCACGCGGAACGACCAAGCTCCGAGGGAGAAGACTCAATTTTTTGATTCCGCTCGACAGGACGCAAAAGGTGTCGTCATGGCAGAATCCCAATGTGACAACTGTTGATGCAACGCTCAAAACCACCAACAACCCCCCCCCCTAAACGGGGAAACAAAAGAGAACAAAGTCGAGTGAATTAACTTGGAGTCCAGCGAACAATCCGATTCTTCGGATGAGGATGTGGACATACACCCAAGAAAAAGAAGTTGACACTCAGTGATACACTCAGGTTTTAACCCAAATATATTCACTACAAGTGCACATCAAACGCAGTAGTATAAGAGGGATCGAATCCACAAAGATCAAGAACGTAGGACTCTCAGGTTAAAGTTGAATTAAGCAAAGAATACATAAAATAGTGGTCGTGATTAGAAAATGGAAATAACGATAAAATAAAAATGGTTGTAAAAAATAACGAAAGTGGCACTAGGGAATTCGACAGGTATTTAGGTTAAAAGTCAAGGTTAACATGCAAGATTTTCTTTGAAAATAGTTCTCAACTCAAAACACAACAATAGACTAATCTTCTCCCAAAGTATTAGATCTCTATGTTTAAATCACTAAAGACAAACTCCCGCCATATTTAGATGATTCAAACATGCATTATAATTCAGATTCGATAAGTGCATAAGCCCCTAAGACAATACTCCCACAAGGTAAGGCACTTATTCATCTATATTATATCAGACTTCTAAACCAAATCCCTTTGAGTTTATAATTCTAAGATCAATGAACAAGTTAGCTACTATAATTCATGCATTAGGAAAAAATCTAGACTAATAACCTAATATATTCAATCCATTCTATCAAACCCTAACAATCAACCTGGTTTCCCTAGGAATATAAACTACTCAAAAATTATAATGAAAGCAGAAATCATAGATAATGTAAACATTGCAGAATTCAAAAACCAAATTGTATATAAAATTGATCAGAGTTCAGATTTCTTCTCAAATATAAAAATAAATCTCGTCTCTATGAGAAAGCTCTGGAAATAAAAATAAGCGATCCTGAAAATAAATCAAGCAAAAAGGCATTTATAGTCTAAAATAAAACGAAAATAAAAACCCAATGAGGAAAAACCAATAGTAAGTCTTGAGGACGAATGCGTCATTTTGCCTGATTTAATTCTTGCTCGTGTAAAGAGATCGATCAATCCTTAGAGGGATCGATCGATCTGTGCTTCAAAGGGATTGACCGATCTGATTTTCCGTAAGTTTCCATAGACTTGATCGATCGATCCATGCTAGGATCGATGGATCTCCTCATGTGTGCAGGTCTGGATCAATCATTCTTAAACCTGAATCGATCATTCCATCTTCATTAAGTTTGTTTGTAGCTGAATTCTTCTGAAACCCATCATTTTCGCTCTAGAATGTCCCAAACACGTAGAATAGTGAAAACATGCCAAAAACAGAAGGAAAACACTCGGATAATGCCAAATAGCAGGTATGAACACCCACTATAAGGCATTAAAAACGAGTAATATCAACTCCCTCAGACATAGATCTTTGCTTGTCCTCAAGTAAAGAAGGAATCAATACAAGAGAGAGGTTTAAAAACCGAACCACACATGAACTCGCAGAACCTCAGAAACCCAAAGTTCAGACATCAGAAACCAAAGACACGAAACCTAGACAACAATTGCAAATTAATTGTTAACCACCACATAATATAATCAACATGCCTTCTAATCTAAATCTCGAATCAATCAAACCATCAAATCATATCAACCAGCTCTTTAGATTTATTTAAGTACAAACAAGTGCATTATTGCCTATGGGGTATCGATCAACGCTGCTTAAGTACCTCCTCTATCAGAATTCCTATACCAAATAGAGCATCAATCTACTTTCAATCCTAGTCTTTTTTCCCCTTTTCTCACATCTTTTTCGTTCTTTTCTTTGCTTACTACTTTTATTTTTTTTCTTTTCTTCGCATTTCTGCGCTTTTGTATCTTTTTCATACTAGCAGCTGGTTTTTTGGGGTTGACTATGGATTTCTAGATCTAGAAACTAAAATCATACTGAAAGAACTTATCAGTTTTACAGAAAAACGGAGAGGAAAGTATCTAGCCTCAAAGTATACCAACACCATAAACAAGAGAATTTAAGATCATGTTAAGTCATATCAAATTTAGAGCTAGCATCTAAGCATCAAAAATTCAACATATCATAATTTTCAAAGGCATAATAAATAAGTCAATGGGGTTCCAATCCTAAATACAACAGTTAATCAAAGTCAGTTATCGAATAGAAAATGATACTGAACTTCACACCAGGTTTCTAGTCATCATAGATTATGGTCATTGTTCATTTGACTCGACTCGACTTGACTTGACTAGACTAGACTCATCTAAACAAAACGAAAAATATTGAAAATTTCATCAAAATAAACAAAACATCAAAATATCGTTAGTAGCATCATATACCCTTCCCCATACTTACTTCACAGCGTCCCAGTGTGAACATAAATTCAGAAGAAGGATCAATGACCTGAATAGGAAAATAAGTCTAGAACACATAAAAATGAAATAAAAGAAATACATAAGTCCAAAGTGAAAAAGAAAAGATAGTGAATAGGTGAAATGCAATAAGTATGAGGCATGTCCCGAACTGCCTCCTCCACTCTCTCTCTCTCTCCTAGCACAAGCCTCCTCCTCATCATCGTTACGACCCCTATGTGCTCGAAAACAGGTTGGGCGTCGTATCTTGGCTATCGCGCTCCACATCCTCTGAACCATATTGTGGGTCCTCTCTGTGGCATCCGTTGTCCATCTAATCGTCTCAAAATTGATGAAGTCGGGACGTCGCGGCGGTAGGTCAAACGTGCTGAAGTTATCATGTAGGATATGCGAACCGTCCTCAGGACTAGGGTCCCTCCGGCACCTCTGGGTGGATCTCCTACCTTGAGCATGTCCTCTAGGGAGTGGCGGAGCGTCACGAACAACATCGGGTGCCTTATGTAGATGCTCAGGTCCAAGGAGAAACCAAATGTTATCCAGAGAAGTGGTGCGTGTTCTCTTGGCTGGGAAAGTAGACCTTGCATACATGTCCTCCTTGGTTATGAAACATGTAGATCGTGGGTTTCCCGAACCACTTGGTAGAGAAAAGTTAAGGCCAATCAACCTGGCTGGTCTCCTTAGCAGGAGTGAACAGCTGAAGCGGGATCCCAACATGCTCCAAAATAGAGGTAGCCAAACTACCCTTCACCTCAACCCGAGTCAGGTGTCTAAACGTATCCATCTTCCAACTAGCTAGGATCTTTTTAAATACCCATCTGATGTTAGCATCATGGTCTTGTGCGTCCTGGTCAGTCTCATAGTAGGGGAGCTCAAGCTCCTGAGAACTGACTGCTGCTGAATCTAACTTACCAGAGAATGTGGATTCAAAATCTTCAGAGCTACGCGTATTTTCGAGTTGCAAATACAAGTGAGCTTCGAAGTTCTAGACTCATATCTGCCATCAACTATGACATCCCATAAATCGCTAGATGAGTAAAGTTTCGCAACTCTGGAAGATGCCCCTCCGTCCTGAAATCGAAGATGGCTCCAAAATCGACTATCAGTATCCTGTAAAGTCGACCAAGGCAAAAGAATTTTACCTCGGTCTTTGAAATATCGGGGTTCTGTAGATCAAAACTAGAGCTGTAGATGCGGAATTTGGCTAAGAATTGCCTTGCTAGGTTGGTGTACAGAGGGTAAGCATGGAAGGGAAAGGTCCCAAGACCCATCCGAGAGAAAATACCACAAACGTCCTCATCCACTCCTAGTGCGAGCAAAGCAGCATGATCAGCGAACTGGGGGGGGGGGGGCTCCATTTGGCTCTTCAGCAGAGCTTTGTAGAACATGGAATCAACTTGATCCCATTTGTTGGTTAATTTCCTCTCCTTCCAACCGTTATGACTCTTGAGTTGGGAAACTACAAGGTCAAGCCGGCAATTGTTGAATCGAGTCTTTGATTTGTGTGGCTAAAGGTTCTGTAAGTAAGCGGGATTGATGATTGGATCTTCCGGTTCATCCTCATCATTTTTTGCAATACTAGAAGCTATACCCTTTTCTTTCTCTTTGGTAGTTGCCCGCTTCTTCTTAGGTGCCGGTGGTGCTGCAAAAAAGTGGAACGATTGGTTTGTGGTTGTTGTTTTTTGGCCGCTCTAGAGCGAGTATTTCATTTCGGAGTGACTGGTCGGTCTTCGTCCGAACTTGGTATATCCGCGTGATCATACTCATCATCCATCATGAAAGGAAAAAGCACTCATGATCAAGTTAGCAACTTGATCAATTCAAGACAAAAGAGTGAATGGTTAGGCAATGAACAATCAAGAAAAATGAACACCAAGACATCAAATAATCCAAATCACCAAGTTGGGAATTTTTAAGCAACGATCGAGCATCACTAGTTAAAACTAGCAAGAATCAAGAAACTTCAAAGAATCAAGATACAATCAATTGCAACACATTTCCAAAATCAATTCTAATTAATCAATGAATATGGTCAATGGTGAGCAATGATTTGAGCAATATCAATATCAAATTATCAAGAATCAAGTGAAGAACCATTCAAAGAAACTATCAATGAAGTCATGTAATCAAAGAAATTTCATCAAAAGTCCATAGAAACCAAACCAACATATCCTAGCAAAACACATTCATATCATTCATTCTCTAACCACTCTAGCATCTCATTTAAACACAACAAATCCATCAAACCCAAAATCCAAACCAAAATCAACAAAACCCTAAATCCCCAAGAACCCTAACTTTTTTCTGACCAAAAGAGAGAGATAGGGGCCCATTCCTTTCTTGAATGGAAATGAGGGTAAAAGAATCAGATTGGGCTTGAAAATTTGAGTGGAATAGAGTCAAAAATCGCTCAAATTGGTTGAGAATTGAAGGAGATAGATCAATGGAGATTTTTAAAAGTTTTGGAGAATTTTTTGGAGAAAAATGGTGGAGATGAAGGTTTTGTCGCGATTTAGGAATGAAGAAGAAGGGGTTTCGGTTCAAATTAATTAAAAACCAGTTTAATTCCTAAAATCCGGTTCAATTTAAGTTGAAAAATGTTTTACTTGGACGAGGGATCGATCGATCCCTTTTTACGAAAGTCCATGGTCGATCGGATCGATCGTTCCCTTTTTATGAAAGTCCATGGTCGATCGATCTCTGCATCCGACCAGTTTTGCTTCTCTCAAAGCTCACCTGAAACACTTTGAACTCACAACTAAAAATCAGGAAATTAGTAATTTAAGACCTAGAGTGACCCAAAGACAAAAACAACTAAACTAAAACACCAAAATAGTGAGTTACCTCCCATTCATGGCTTTTTTAAATTCATTAGCTTGACGGTACTTACCTCTAAGTTGAGGCAGGATCAACCAGATAAATCTTATATTCCTCCATGAGCTCTGAAGTAGCTAGATAAGGCTTAAGCCTTTGACCATTTACAACAAAATCATTACCTTGGTGATTGATGAGTACAACCACACCATAGGGTCTTACCTCTTTGATGAAAAACGGTTGAGACCACCTAGATTTCAATTTTCCAGGGAATAGTTTCAATCAAGAGTTGTAGAGCAATACATGATCACCTGGTTGAAAATCTCTTGGAATTATCTTCTTGTCATGTGCATCTTTGGTCCGTTCCTTGTAGATCTTGGAGTTTTCATACACTACGTGGCGAATCTCTTCAATCTCATGGAGTTGAATGAGACGCCTTTCTGATGCGGTCTTTATGTCGAAGTTCAGCAACTTGACACCCCATGCAGCTTTGTGGTCCAGTTCTACAGGTAAGTGATAAGCTTTACCATAGACAAGGTTAAAAGGAGTAGTACCTAGAGGGGTCTTGAATGCAGTTCTGTAAGCCCATAGACATCATCTAGCTTCAAAGACCAATCTTTCCTAGATCCAATGACCATTTTCTGTAGGATAGATTTGATTTCCCTATTAGAGACCTCTACTTATCCACTAGTCAAAGGGTGATATGGTGTTGCGACTTTATGTTTCACCCAATGCTTCTTGAGAAATCCATCAAAGACTCAATTGATGAAGTGAGTGCCTCAATCGTTGATGATTACTCTAGGAATACCAAACCTTGGAGAATCACAGACTTGAACATTTTTAGCACAACTTTCGCATTATTATTGGGCTAGCAATTCCTTCAAACAACTTAGACAAATAATCAACATCAACTAGAATATAAAGGTTGTTATGAGAAACAGGGAAAAGACATCTGAAGTCAACTCCCCACACATCAAAAACATCTACTTCAAGAATGAAGTTTTGTGGTATCTCATTCCGCTTTGCGATGTTCCCTTGTCTTTGGAATGAATCACAGCGAGAGATGAAGTCATGAGCATATCTGATGTAATCCTAGATCTACTCCGTGAAAGGCTACTAATTGAATCCGAACAGATGG